>KL198032.1:133895-275214 GCA_000697705.1 Botryobasidium botryosum FD-172 SS1 | reverse complement strand
TTCTTTTGGGATTAATCCTTCTAATCCAAGGATTACCTCTGGGTCAAGCAGTCGCATTCCCACTATCCCAGGGCTATCTATACTGATACCTAATAGGGTTGCCTGTAATTCTAAAATTATGCTCAATGATTGAGATTACCTTGGATTAACCTATCTTAATCTTGAATAAATCCTTTTAATCTTGGATTAATCTGTCTTAATCCAGGGTTAATCCCAGCTCAACCCATCCAAATCCATCCACACTTCACATTAATCTCAGATTAATTCTATTAATCTGTATTAACCCAGGGATTACCCCCTGTCACCCAGTGCCATTCCCAGCATCCAGGGGCTCTCTACAACCCCATCTACACCCCCCCATACTAATATTATATTGGCTGTATTAATCCTCACTGGGATTAATCTAGATTAAGCAAGATTAATTGGTTGTGTCCTTACAACTAATCTTTTCGTGCAAATTAGGGGAAAAATTAATAAAAAGTCGTAGGTGCACTCAGTCTGCAGCACCTGTGCACAGGGCCACCCCTCCCACCATCACCATGCTGTCGCCCCCAACACAGCACAACTCTGTGTCCTTTGCAAAGGCACTCACCCTTCTTGGACTCACTGGTGCGTCAACCAACACATCCAACTTGCGGCTCAGCTGCCACTTCCCAAAAAGAAGCCCGCCCAACTGTTGGCTGCCTCCAAAAGGCACGCATCTAAGGTCACTGCTGGAACTTCTATTAATGTCCCTTCTTCTACTACAGAGCCTTCGGGCAGTGTAGTCACACACCTATAACTCCGCCAATATAGTTAACACCAGTTTTTCCCCTTGGGGTCTTTGTCTCCCCACCAGGGTTTTTCTCTCGTAATCACTTCTTTCATACAAGAGTCTTGGTCCATGTTACCTAGGATGTACTTTAGGTAGTTTCATACCGACAACAGTTTTTCCCCTTGGGGTCTTTGTCTCCCCACCGGGGTTTTTCTCTCATAATCACTTCTTTCATACAAGGGTCTTGGTCTACGTTACCTAGGATGTACTTTAGGTAGTTTCATGCCGACAATAAGCATGCCCCCCTTTACCCCCCAAAAAAAAAAAGAGGACTCCAATTCCTCATGCTACAAAGTGCCTTTCCCTCTCCTCCCTGGTGGTTACACCTTGGTTCCCATCCACTCCACGTCGCTCCCCGTCGACACTGCTCTGTTCCCATTGTTCCCTGAGCCCTCCGTCACTGGCCCTTGGCCTCCGTCCCCTAGTCTTGACACAGGCACAACGATCACACCAGTCATTATTTCATTGGACAAAACCCAGCTCACCCTGTTCAGTAACAAAACCACATACCCCGTTTACATCACAATTGGCAACATCCCAAAAGAGGTTTGGAGGAAGCCGTTGTGGCAAAGTCAGATTCTCTTGGTGTATCTGCCAACAATGCGCCTCGAACACATCAAATGCAAGGCCTCGTGTCGCCGTGCCCTCATGAATCTATTCCATGCCTGCATGCGGCGCATTTTATCCCCTCTCAAAGCCACCAGCACCGAGGGCATGCTTATGGCTAGCATGTCATGACCTTGACATACTCCAGGCCTGGTCCGCACTCAACTCCGGGTTTCCACCCAACTCCGCTCCAACTCCCATCCTCCGGCATGCCTCCAGGAGTTCCTGTGTCGGACCTACACTGCTTCCCGAACAGCCCCACGTGTCTCCTGTCACTTCCTGTCACTTCCTGTCCAAATCCCCACACTCCTTATTGATCCACCCAACTCCCTTGCTTCTCCATTCATTAGTTCATACGTCTATTAGATACCTTCCTGTATATATACACGCTGTCCCCTTTGGGGAGCAGCAGAGTTAGTATCTCGTCTTTTCCCCCCAAAACCCTTGCGCCGGTCAGCAGCTCCTCTAAGTCCCGCCTCCCTGCGTGGGTTCCCGGCAGCTAGACCGCTGCTCCACTCCCCGGACCAAGTCCTAACTCCTCCTCCTTTGCTCGGAGTTGTCCGGACTTCTGCGGACTTGCACGACTCTGACATAGTGGGGATGGCATTGTCCGTCATGTGCACCTGATTTTTGCCATATTTGTTGGGGAAGGACCCTGGAAAGCCCTATGAAATATGATATGCTAGATCTCCTAATTTTGGGGAAAATTTTTGAATGTCTGGTGCTGGAAAGTCTAAAAATGGTGCAATTTTAGGCAGAGGTATGAGGACTAAAATAGCCAAAAACCACCTATGTCATATGCCAGAAGGTCAAAAATGCTTGGAAATGGAAGAAAAAATCCCAAAAAATGAAAAAAGGTTAGTCTGGAGCAATGTCCAATCCCAAAACGACAAAAATCTACACAAAAAATTGACAATGTCTGAGGACTAAATTTAGGAAATTGGCTAATGTTATGTGCCCCTGAGTCGGAATTTGGCTTTATTTACCTCCGAAATTTTTGATTTCCAGATCGGACATATATTAGGGCTTTCAGGGGTCCTGTTGGGGACTACCCTGAGCAAACATTGGTCGGAGGTTGTGTTTATGGTCACTGCCCCAAGTGCACTGTTCCTCCAGAGAATCTTGGTGATCCTGGCACCCATCTGCTCCATGACCTGGAGGTGATTTTGAATGCATTTAGTCTTGCAGACAGCAATAGCGCAACATTCAATAAGGCCTGTAGAGATGCTGGTGTCAAACTGATCTACCACCCATTTTGGGAAGATCTTCCATACATCAACATCTACTGCTCGATCATGCTGGACATCTTGCACCAGTTATGTCAGGGTGTAATCAAGCACCTTGTTGCCTGGCTCACATTGAAGGAGGCCTTCGGGGCTGACGAGATCAATGCTCAATGCCGGTGTATGCCTCTGAACCACAACCTTTGTCACTTCAGCAAGGGCATCACGTCACTGTCCAGGGTCTCTGGCCAGGAGCACCGACACATGTCACATTCTCCTTGGCTTGGTGACTGGCTTGCCCCTTCTGAATGGACTCAACCCAGCACGGCTTGTGCGCGCTGTGTGTGCCTTACTTGATTTTCTCTATCTCGCTCGCTATCCCATTCATTCCCCCACCACACTCCAGCTCCTGGATAACACACTCACTCGCTTCCATGCAAACAAAGACATCTTTGTTCAGCTAGGTACCTGTGTGGACTTCAATTTTCCAAAGCTGCATGCCCTCCTGCACTATTTGTTCTCAATCCAGCTCTTTGGCACTGCAGACAACTATGACACAGAATACTCAGAATGGCTTCACATCGACTTCACCAAGGATGCATATCGGGCTAGCAACCACTGTGACAAGTATGCACAGATGACAATGTGGCTGCTGTGAAAGGAAAAGGTTGTTTCCTTCAGCAAATTCATAGAATGGTGGTTATTGGGTGGGAGGTTTGGTTGGGATCCTCAAGTCCAGCTGAGCACCCCTGTGTATGAGCTTCACATGGCTTGCCGCTCCACAAAATCAAGACCCATTGACAACCTAGTCATTTCCCACCACGCACCGTTATTCCAGCCCACCCTGGCAAGGTTCCTTGTGCAGCACCAGCAATCAAGGAACCTCTCTTCTGTTGCCCTCAACCACCTTGCATTATCCCTGGTCCTCCCGTTCAAGTGTGTAGCTGTGTATCAAAAAATCAAGTTTGAGACTCATGATGCCCTCCAGGGTGGTACCAACATCGTTGATGTTATCCACATGCTTCCTGCACATGGCCATGCCTCCGCGCACTTCGACACTGCCCTTGTAGAGGTCGAGTGGCCAGAAGGACAGCCAATGGTCCAAGGCACGTGCTTACACCACTCCCGCCCTTGTATCAGTTTTACTAACATGTAATCGGTTTATGTATAGGCATGCGCGTCACACAAGTCTGAGTGGTATTCACGCTGCCGTTGAAGGCCACACAGGCATTCTCTCTCGTGGACGGCGACAATCAGCCCATCCACCTTGCATACATCAAGTGGTTCTTGCCATTCACAACCCCTGAACCGAACCATAGGATGTACCATGTGACTTGTTCAACCAGTGCTCATTGGACTGGTCAGCTTGCAGCTACCAGCTCCAGAGATGCCTATGATGGTATTGATGAGGAGAGACCTCCTCAGAACTGGACTAACTACATGTCCCAGATGCTAATCTAGAGCTACAGACTACTGGCACTGGGGTAGGACCCCTGGCACTCCCCACTCCATTGTGCATCAGCGGTTGTGCCCGTGTCTGTGATCCACCACAGTGTCCATCTGTACCCTCACTTTGGGCTGATTGTCCCTTGTCACTGGATGACATCAGATTCCATTGAGCACACACCCTTGTTTCATGTTAACCCATTTGCTGACAATGATATGTCTGTGTGAACAAGTTGTCCCCTCTCCCTTGAAATGCCTGTTAATTTTTGAAAATTTATCAGCCAGTTTTTAAGTTGGGCCACAGATGCAACTTGAGCCTACATCCCAGCCCTGACATGACCATCTTGAGCGCGTATCTGGGCATTCTACCCTATTTTGGGCCATTTATAAAAATATTGAGAAATATATGTATATATGCATTCTCCAGTTTTCCTGATGAGAAAATCCCCCGAGTTCTCTTGTGCACAGCCACAGTTACATGTGCTGCACTATACATTGAACTGTCCCCCTATGAGTCATTCCCTATGACTAATCCTTTCCATCTTCATATTACCTTTATTAATTACTCCACCTCTGCCTCTGCTGAGCGCCGAGATATCACCCCCACCCTGCTTCCAAAGAAGCGCAGCTGGAAATCTTCCATCAGATTACTCCAGTGCAGCCTCTGCTTCCCTTCCTCAGGGGATGCCTAGGCCCCACCTCATGTGAGATACCCCCTCATATCTCCTACATGCTACCTCCTACCACCACCACCCCGTGCTTCTGCAAGGGTGCCTGTTCTAGGCCTGCCTCCAGGCTGGCTCTAGTCTGGCACCCCCTTCCCTCCTTCCCTTGCTTCTCTTTGCAGGCCAGGTGCTCAATAGTCCCCCCCACTTTTGATGCACTTCTCCACCTCCCTTCTCTTCTCAAGAATTGATCAAAGGGGATAGTCACCAGCCCCCATACTGGCTTGACCCCCATTCCTCTGGACTTGGATAGTTTCTTTAGCTAGCAACATCTGGGGCCTGTGCATATTTAACACCTTAACTCTTTAGTAAAATAGCATCTCCTTTTCTTTTTCTATACCTTTCAAACCACTCAAGGGCCTTGGTCTTAGTTACCTATGTAGAATTTTTGTATCACTTACTTAGTTTACTGAGTTCATCTGGCTTTTTTTTTTTTTTAAGGGGGAATGTAATACTATTGACGGCATGAAACTACCTAAGTAAACATTCTAGATAACTAAAGATCAAGGCCCCGTTATGTGAATATGAAGAGGAGAGAATGCTAAGAACGCGAGATTTTACGAATGAAAAATGCCAAACATAGGCTTTAACTAACTACGAAGAAGCTAGCTATAAAGTCCACGGGGGTCAAGATGCTCTGGGAGGCGACGACTATCCCCTTTGCGATGACGGCGGTGAGAGCGGTCAGAGAGAAGACACCTCAGATGAAATGTGGAGGTACATAAACAACTGGGCGGCGATCAATGGGGCGGGAGCCGAGTTTGGGGACGTATTGGACTTCGTGCGAAGCGAGGTAGCGACGGAGGAAGTGTTCGGGGCCGAGGACGGCGTTGGAGTTAAAATAAGCTTGGCGCAATCGACGGTAGTCGAGGTACGCCATGGAGACCGGGTAATAAGGGGTCGACACGGGGAGTGTTCGTTCCAGTTCGTAAGCGAGGACGGACGGCAGGATCTCTTCGTGGTGGAGGGCGTAGAGAGCTAGTGCGTCGCGGAGGGGCTGGTATTCTGGCGAGGTGGGAACCCGACGCCAATTAAACCCATGGGGGAGCCACACCAGGGGTCCCGAGACAGCGGTCAGCGTACCACCTCCATGTGAAGAGGCGGGAGCGGAACAGCCCCGGGAAGTAGTGGTCGAAGTCCTGGACGAAGGTGCGATTGCCAAGGGGGGGCACGTACCCTGGCGCCCAGATGTGCCGGAGGGGGCAGTCGAAGACGATGTGAGCGGACGTGCCGCGAGGGTGTCCACATTCACATGCGGGGCTGAACCAATCCTGATCGGCGAAGATGGCAGAGCCCAGGTAGCCGGGGGCGACGCAGTGTCCGGAGAAGACGCGTGCTGCGTAGCCGAACTCCCTTGCGGGAAGACGGAGTGGGATAGGGAGATGAAGTCGTCGGGGACGCATAGCGGTCCAGCCGACTCGTAATACCGCACCAAAGTGATCGGCGTTGTGATTCTCGGGGAGGTCGTTGGCGAAAAAGGAGGTGGCGAGGAGCATTCTCCCTTTGGCGTCAGTATGGCGCCACGCGAGGGTGGGGGCCAGAACTGGAGCAGAGATGGCAGCGACTGGGACCGCTTGGGGGGCAAGTCAGGACTTGCGGAACGCTTGTAGTGGCCGAAGGCGACGAAGGGGACGTCGGCCGGCGGTGACGTGGAGGACCTTGAGGGTGGCCCATTGGACGGTGTACGCATACGCCCATGGAGGAGAAGGGAGAATACGGCGACTAGGATGGCGCACAAGACAAGAGGCCAGGAGGCGATTGGTGCAGAAGACTCCATAGTGTGTGAAGCGATGGAGAGTGAATCGGGGGGATGAGAGGAAATTGAGGGCAGCGCCCGCAGCTATAACGCCCTGCGACGCCTTCTGTCCATGGATGGTTATTTGGGCGACAACATCGATGGAGAATGTTTGTTTGACAAAGATCCCTATTAGAAGGAGCCCTTTGTCTTCGTCCATATCAGGGGACGGACAGAGTTCGAAGGACAGGGGTGCGATATCCCTGTTTTGGCAGTCCGATATGAACCCGTGGAAGGTTCGATATGGGTGTTCTTCGTCGAATTCCACCAGGGAGAGGGATGACTCGTTCATGATGGGGGATTCCCACGGGGGAACCCTTGAGTGAAGGAAGTCTGAGTATCCCGGGTTTTCCGCCGGGAGCTCCAGAACTGCCGCCGCAATTTCTTGAAGGACGGGGGGGCCTCTTAGTGGCCGCTCCAGCGCCTCGGGTAGGAGGGAGCGGAGTGGGTGCATGTAGTGCATGTTGGTTTTCTGGGTGACGTACTTGTGGGAAAGATAGTTCAGCCAGTCCTCCACCCGTGGGATGCCGGTGAACATGTGGAGGAAAGCGAGTCGGGTGGTTTTGTAGCACCCTATGATTAGACGCAGGAATTTATTTTGGAGGATGTTGAGCCTGTCTGAAATGCTCTTCTGTCCTTCCCACCAGGCTTGGGAGCCGTACGTGAAGATGGGGCGGACGTGTGATTCGTACAGCCTGATAGCTGATTCAGCTTTCAGGCCGTTCCGCTTTGTCAGGAGAGTGACATTGTGGAGGGCGTTCGATGCTTTCCGGCAGACCCGTTTGAAGTGGTTTTTCATAGCTGGATCATAGGAAAAAGTGACCCCAAGCCAGGTGAGGTCGGTGACTAGGGTGATGCCTGACTCTGCCGAGGGGGCAGGCGGGGCAAGGCGAGGGGGCCGCATCAGGTGGCACATTTCGGATTTTGTAGGGTCGAGGGCAAGCCCGTATTCGGAGGCGATATCCGAGATTGAAGCGATAATATCTTCTGCCGCTGACACGTTGGGGTGGCACGTGTGTATGGAGGAGAGAATGACCAGGCCATCGTCGATATACAGGATGAAGTCCTGCATCTTTGAGGCCCGGTTGTATAGGTTAGGGTATGCTTCCTTGAGGCGGGATTCAAACGCCATTGTGTAAAGGACGGCCAAGACTGGGCTGAGGGGGGACCCCTGCGGAAGCCCAGAGGTGGGTCCTGGTGTGGAGACGTGGCCATCTACTTTGATGCTTCCTTTTTGGTCGGTGAGGAAGTTCTGGATCCAGCCGACTGTTGTGTCGTCGAATCCGAGGGAGGTGAGGACGTGTATGAGTCCGTTTTTGGGGACTGAGTCGAAGAATCCCTTGAAGTCGAATTTCAGCAGGGTGCAGTATCTCTGCTTGGCTCTTTCCCGGGCGATGATGTAGCGGGCTCGGGCGAGGGCGTCTGAGGTCGAACGGCCCTGGTGACCCCCGTATTGTGCGAGGACCAGGCCGAGTTCCTCGGCTTCGTGAGCGAGGCGATTAGCAATGACTCTCTCGGCTGCTTTTGACAGGCATTCGAGGAGAGAAATGGGGCGGTAGGCCCTAGGGTTTGAGTAGTCCGGTTTGCCAGGTTTTTGGATGATGGCAATTAGGGCTAGTTTCCAATCGTCAGGGATGACTCCTGACTCGATGGATGATTTAATGATTAGAACGATCCAGTCTTCGGCTACCGACCAGGCCTCCCTAAGGACCTGGTAGCCGACACCGGATCTTCCAGGGGCTTTCTTTGGTGATGGGCCAAAGATGGCTGCTTTAATTTCGGCTCTGGTGACCGGGATGAATTCCCTCTTGGGGCGGATGAATTCATCTGTGATAGGGGGTTCGGTGAGGTCGTTTCCTTGGGGAGGGAAGAAGGCTTCGCGGAACATCTCTGCTTTTTCCGCAGGGGAGGTAGCGGTGACCCCGTCTTTGTGGAGGGGGGGGGATGGGTAAGACCTGTTTCCCAGGCCCCATCCTGCGAGGCTGTGAACTTTGTCGGGGGGAGTATCCCTAATAAGTTGTTCGAGGTACCTTTTGCGGGCGGCCTCGAAATGGCCGTGGAATCTGCTGCGGGCCCTGGACAGGTCCTGAGCGGCTTGGGCTTTGAGGGCGGAGAGCCGGGGGATGCGGCGGTACTCTCTTGCCAGCCTGTTTTTGTCGTCTCGAAGGAGACTGAGTTCCTGGTCCCACCATGGGAGCGGGTTCTTTCGCGTGGATATAGGGCCTTCAGCCGAAGCGAGGGCGCCTTCTAGGCAGGTTGTGAAGATTAGGGAGGAGGCTTTTGGGTCCAGAACTCCCATCTGGTGCTTGTAATGCTTCAGGGACGACTGAAGTTCCTTTCTGAACTTAGTCCAGTCAGTTTTCCCTTTCCGAGGACGTGCTGATGGTTTCCGGGAGTTTCCACACTTGAAACGCGGGTGTAGAGTGACCGTTGTTCCTAGGTGGTCGGCTGTTTGCTCGAGTTGGTTGTGTGACCACTCGGCGGTCCAGTTGTACAGGAGTCCGCTGTTGACCATGGAGAGGTCGATGACGGAGTCTTTTTGCCCGGCCTGGGCAATGTGGGTGGGGATGGATGGGTCGTTGAGGAGGTGGAGGCCCTCCTCGTCGGCCCAGTCGCTGATCCGGTTTCCCGGTACGTGCGATTTGGTGTAGTTAACGTCCCAAGAGGAGTGTCGGGCGTTCATGTCTCCTGTAATCACCGTGTCCGAGATGGGGACATCCCAGTTGATGAGTTTGGAGAGAACGGAGTCAGGGCCGGTAGGTTCGCTAGGGGGGCGGTATACCCCTACTACTGCCAATCTTCTGCCATGTGCTGAGAAGTGTGCGTGGATGATCCCAGGTGAGTCAAACGTGGGGTGGATCGTGATTCCGTGGTCAGGAAGCAAGGATTTGTTGACAAATATGGCGACCCTTGGGGAGGTGTTTGCCGGGAGGGGGTTAAGGGGCAGGGCGAGATCCCAGCCTCGGACTTTGACAGTCCCTTTCTTATTGCCGCCGATGTTGTGCCATGGTAGTTCAGAGACTACCATGATGTGATGGGTGTCCGATGCCGAATCCAAGACGAGTTGAAGACCTGTACGGGAAGTTTGAACGTTGACTGTCCCGATTCTAACGACCATCCTTAGGTGTAACCGTGGGGAGGAAGGCCGTGCAGTTGGCTGGTAGTGGGGCCGGAGGGGCCCACGTAGTGGGGTCATCGTTTGGGCCGATGACCGGTAGTTTGTTGTATAAGCACCAGGCACGGAATTTCTTCACGAGCTCGATATCCTTATAGTGGGAGATGTCCCTCTGGGCGTGACCCGGCGCTCCTTGGGGTATGGACCGGATGAAGTCAGCAGCAGCCTTGGCCGGGGAGTCAGGGGCTGCTTTCTTGGGTTGGGGAGGGTTGCCCTTCTTTTTGGGAGGTTGGGCAGCCTTCTGGATTAGGCGCTCGATACACGCTTTATCCCAGGCGGGGTGGTTCCCTCCGCAGTTCGGGCATGTCTTGGTGGCATGCTCGCAAGCTTTTCCCTTCTCCACGCAGCCCTGGAAGGAGCATTTGTGGGAAAGGGTTTCGTGGAACTCGGCGCAGATAGCGCACACGGGGTTGGTGACCCCACATCTCCACGTGGGGTGGCCGACTTTCCAGCAGCGGCGGCATTGGTTGGGGACGGTGGGAGCCGTCGAGAATTCCTTAAAGGTGATCCGGTCTCCTTCAATCCAGTGGGGGTTCCGGTGAAGGAGACGCTCGGCTACCTCATCGGTAGTGAGGGAGACGAGGAAAAGGGGCCTCTTGTTTGGGTTGGGGGAGCGAGAGGAGACCAGCCACCTGGATTTAGCCTGGACGATGTCATGGGGGTCCAGGGAGAGTCCAGCGACGAGTGACAGGCACACGTTGTCGACCTTGGGGAGGTCGGTTACTTTGGCAGGGATGCCGTGGACTACGAGGTCCCTAGTAGGGCCGTGGGTGAGGCAGTAGAAGGTTCTCCCGTTGTGGAGGTGGGAGAGAGCCGAGGATCCCTGTTTAGCCAGGATATCCCACATGTCTGGGGAGGTGGGGGTGAGTAGTACGTTCCCTCGGGGGGTCCATACCAAGCCCTTGATGGTGCAGGGGGGGGTAAGCTTTGAAAGAAACTCGTTCAGAGTTTTCAGTGCGCCGGAGCCGGAAAGGGGGCAATCGGCGTCATTGTCCTTGGGGAAGGCCGGGGACGGGGTGAACAGGACTTCCCCGAAGCGCTGCTCATCACGCTTCTTTTTCCTGAAGGCCGAAGGTTCCTTTGGGGAAGGATTGAACTTTCGGGGGTTGGCGGTCGCAGCAGCGTACGATTGGGCTTGAGAGGGGAGAGGCGTAGGCGCTTTGTTCGCCGTCGCGGTTGAGGGAGGGACCTCGGAAGTGCTCTGGGGGGCCGGAGGCCCCCCCTTGCCTTTGTTGGCGGGAGTGGGTTGTGTTTTCTTTTGGCCCGTTTTGGGGAGGGGGCCGGTGGATGACTGTCCTTGTTTGGGAGCCATGGGGGGGGTTGGTGCGTTTTTGAGGGACGCGAGGACCTGGGCCAGGGTGTTTTCGATGGCTGTAAGGCGGGCGGGGGTGGGGTCCTCTGGCTTTTTGCCAGTGGGGATGTCTCCAAAGATCCTATCAATCCCACTCCCAACAGGGGGGGCGTCATTTGGGGGCATGGGGTGAGTGGAGGACCATAGCTCGATGGCCTCCGTTTCGATTGCCGTGACGATGTCTCCGAAGTCTGGGTGGTTACGGAGGAGAGAAAGTAGGCTAGCGAGGCCCGTTTCTTCGGCGATGATGAGGATGGCCCCAAGAAGGGACCTGATGAGGGCATCCCGGTAGGGAGCGCCCCTGTCTTCAGCAGCCGCACTGGCGAGGCTGGGGATACCTCGAATGGCTTTTTCGAAGTACGCTTTGTTGCGCTCAGAGCGGGGGGGAGGGGGGAAAACGGCGGGGAGACGGATGGTCTCTTCCTGACTGTCGGGGACAGTCTCGTCGTCCTCTGGGGTGGGACGAGCGTATGGGCTCGGGGACGGGGTGCGGTGTCCCAGGCGGGACGACGAGCGGATGGGTCCTGAAGACCCACCGCGGTCGGGGTAGCCGGGGCGAGGATTTTGCATAGGGTGGTCGATGGCGAACGCTTGTTGGGCGATGAGCTCGAGTATCACAAGAGCACTCCACTGTCTAAGACAGTGCCAGCAAGGCCTGGGGAGTGTGGGTCTCTGAGTGAACTGGAGGGGGAGGATGCTGAGTTCATCTGGCAATGCTACACCCTTTACTCCAAAAAAAAAGAGGACTCGGATCCTCACACTACAAACTATCTATCCTTTCCCCCTTGCTCCCTGTGTGATCCACAGCTAGCATTGGGTCCCACTGTGCTACACAATGCTCTCTGCATTGTGCCCCTGACCTTCACATTGTTGACCCTTGGCCTCTGACTTGACTCCTGACATCAAGACGGAGAAAGACAGGAAGGACCTCTGCATGTGGAATAAGTCCCCATGCAGTCTACAGAGTTACATGGAGTTCTTGTTAGGACAAAGTCCTGACAAGGATCTCCACTTAGCTCCACTCACTGCACTACATCCAGAGCCCACTGCAAGGGGATAGGGTGGTTCTGTCCTCTCAGGAGTTGTGTTTTACACACTTCTCTGACCTACTGTACCATTTCAACCTTAAGTTCAGTCACAGGTCACAGGGATCCCAAACTTGAACCTATAGGAACTTTGGTCACAGGTCACAGAAGGCCATGAACCTATTTTCAAAGAGGTCCTGTGGCTGTGTAGATAATAATCTTGCATTTTCAGACCATTTTTCCCATTAGAGTGATTATTTTTGTTGCTGCAAGAGCTTGTTTTGATGTTCCCTCCTGTGCACAGGCATAAAAATAGCCTGAGTTGCAACAAAAACAGCTCCTGTCAGGACTGAACTTGGCTGAGGTGAGCTTGACTTGGTGCCGCGGCGCTCTGGCGTTAGTTTTCTGGTACAGTCACACATCGCAAGGGTGTAAGAATATAATATAATATAATATAATAAAACAATACCCTATGAAAGTCCCATGTTTCTGGGGGCAGCACGGAACTGTGGAGGCCACGAGGACGCGCCCTGGAAAGGCATGACTCGTGGCCGGACTTTCACAGGGTGGGTGGGTGGTTCGAAAACGAGCGCGAACGATTTCGCGACCGAGCCCGAGGATGATCGATGATGGATAAGACGAGGATATACGTACATGGTGTCGCGAGCGATATGCTATGTGCTTAGTCAGGCCGTTGCACTGCCACCAAGTAACAGCACTCGACTTTCAGTCGAGTGCTGCGTGTGTCATGGGTCACAGCAGGTCATGAACTTGAACTTAACCTGAAATTTTGCATCATGCCAAAATGGCATGAACTTAAGGTCAAAATGGTACAGTACCTCTCTGGTCATCCCACTCTTTTTACCCATCTTCCAGCCACTGGCCCACCTCCCATGCACTCTCCCATCCTCCCTATCCTCTCCCACCACCTCTGTTGGTCTCTTCCACCAGTGGCTGGCATATTATTTTGCCAGATTTTTCCCCAAGCACCACTTCAGTACCTCACAGGGTCTTACAAAGGAATGTATTGGTACTGATGGTCTCTGTAGTAACCTGTGGATACCTGCTAATCTCAGACAAATCACACTGCTTATCCCAAGGGAAATTTTGATAGAATGCAAAACTGATAGTACATGGGTATTTCTGGATATTGAGTTTGTTGGTTAGCCTGTACAGGTCAGCACAGGTGGGGGTGAGTAAGGAGGAAACTAGAGGCAGCTGAGATGCCCTTACCTTGGTCAAGGTTCAACTGAGATGGTGGATGGTTGGCATCCATGAGCTGCTATGCAGGATTGGGCTGCCCAACAGCTGGTGGATCTATGTTTACCAAAGTATTAGACTAGTAGACAATTTGGGAAATGCAATGAGACCTTACTGGTGTGGTTATCCATGACAATTTGCAAAAGCTTTGTGTTGCAAGCATGGGTACTGTATGAGCTAATGGGTTTTGAAAAGGACTCCAATACTTCTGCCATGACATCCTCTGAAGCACCAGAGTCCACATAATGCCAGAATGCATTTGCAATTCCTCTAGACTGCATCCAAAAGGAATTTGCAGCAACAGTGACAATAGCTGGGAAGAAGCAATGAGCTAAAAAGGGGGAAAGGATGCAAATGAACATACCCAATCCAATAAGCAGAGCTTCAAGAGAAGGGTTGTGGGGATAAGCCTAAGATGAAGAACATGTGACTTCATGGGTATGGCAAATAAATTAAATCACCCACAATTGATGGTGGCAATGGAGTAAGTGCATCTTTGAGTGCCTCAGAAGCATGTAACTAAAAATAAAAAAAACAAGATGAATAGGAAGATCAAGAAGGGCAAAGGGGAAAATAGAAAAGAGAACTGACCATCTACAGAGAATGAAGGTGGATGAAGAATGGAAGTGGGGAATGAGTGGATGAGAAAACATACATTCTGGTATTGAATAAGGAGAAATATTGTGAGCAAGCCAAAGAAATAAAATGCAAGGGATAAAAGGTCTTACAATCTATTGATGGGAAATGATGTGGTGGCAACCAAGCTGTAGCATATACATCTAGTACCCTGAAAAGCCACTCACTTGCTGATGATCAAAAAGCTAGGGTAGTGAGCAGGGTGGGACATATGGATCAAGCACCTAGAAAAGTCACTTACACTCTGTAGATCAGAACAGCCAGGGTAGTGAGCAAGGTGGGATACATGGATTTAAGCACCTGGAAAAATCACTTACATGCTATTGATCACAAGAGCCAGGTAGTGAACAGGGTAGGACACATGAATTAAGCAGACAGAAAGCCACACACTTTCTGTTGATTACAAGAGCCAGAGCAGTGAGCAGGGTGGGACACATGGATCAAGCACACAGAAAGGGCACTCACTGACTGTTGATCACAAAAGCCAGGATAGTGAGCAGGCTAGAAAACATGGATTGAGTACCTGGAAAAGTCACTTACATACTATAGATCATGACAGCCAAAGCAGTGAGCAGGACAGGACACATAGATCAAGCACTGAGAAAGGACACTCACATCCTGTTGATCACAAAAACCAGGATAGTGAGTAGGGTGGGTCACATGGAATAAGCACCCACAAAGGCTCACCCCCTGTTGATCACAAGAGCCAGGGTAGTGAGCAGGGTGGAATGCATGGATCAAGCACCCAGAAAAGGTACTCACTCCCTGATGGTCACAAGAGCCAGGGTAGTGAGCAGGGTGGGACACATGGATTAAGCACTTAGAAAAGCCACTCACTCTCTGGTGATTTCAAGAGCCAGGGTAGTGAGAAGGGTGGGACATGAGTCAAGCAGACAGAAAAACCACTCACTCTCTGGTGATTACAAGAGGGTGGTGAGCATGATAGGACACATGGACTAAGCACCCAGAAAAGACACTCACTCCCTGATGGCACAAGAGCCAGGGCAGTGAGCAGGGTGGGACACATGGATCAAGCACCTGGAAAGGGCACTCACTGACTGTTGATCACAAAAGCCAGGATAGTGATCAGAGTGGGGCACATGGATCAGCCCTGGAAAGTAGCTTACAAACTATAAATCACAAGAGCCAGGATAGTAAACAAGGTGGGAAACATGGATTAAGCACCCAGAACAGTCACTCACTGTCTGTTGATCACAAAAGTCAGGATAGTGAGCAGGGAAGGACACATGGATCAAGCACTCAGAAAAAACACTCACTGACTGTTGATCACAAAAGCCAAGGTAGTGAGCAGGGTGGGATACATGGATTAAGCACCCAGAAAAGGTACTCACATCCTGTTGATCACAAGGGCCAGATAGGTGAACAGGGTGGGACACATGGATTAAATACCCAGAGAAGGTACTCACTCCCTGATGATCACAAGAGCCAGGGTAATGAGCAGGGTGGGACACATGAATTAAACACCCAGGAAAGGTACTCACATCCTGTTGATCACAAGGGCCAGGGTAGTAAGCAGGGTGAGACACATGGTCTAAGCATGGAGAAATGGTACTCACTCTCTGGTGATCACAAGACCCAGGATAGTGAGCAGGGTGGGACACAAGGACTAAGTGCCCAGAAAAGGTATTCACATCCTATTGATCACAAGAGCCAGGTTAGTGAATAGGGTGAGACACATGGATTAAGCACCCAGAAAAGGCACTCACTCCCTGATGAACACAAGAGCCAGGGTGGTGAGCAGGGTGGGACACATGGGTCAAGCACCTGGAAAAGTCACTTACATACTGTAGATCATGACAGCCAGAGTGGTGAGCAGGGTGGGACATATGTATCAAATACCTGGAAAAGTCACTTACACGCTGTAGATCACAGGAACCAGGGTAGTGGACAAGGTGAAACACATGGATTAAGCACCCAGATAGGGCACTCACTTTCTGTTAATCACAGGAGCCAAGACAGTGAGCAGGGTATGACACAGGATTAAGCACCTGGAACAGCCACTCACATACTGTTGATCACAAGAACCTTGTGGTGAGCAGGGTGGGACACATAAATTGAAGCACCCTGAAAAACCACATACAAACTATAGATCATGACAGCCAAAGTACTGAGCAAGGTGGGAGACATGGATCAAGCACCTGGAAAAATCACTTACACGCTGTAGATCATAAGAGCCAAGGTAGTGGGAAGGTGAGACACATTGATTAAGCACCCAGAAAGGGCACTCACTTCCTGTTGATCACAAGAGCCAAAGCAATGAGCAGGGTATGACACAGGATTAAGCACCTAGAATAGCCACTCACTTTCTATTGATTGCAAGAGTCAGGGTGATGAGCAGGGTGGGGGACATAAATTAAAGCACTCAGAAAGTCACTTACAAGCTTTAGGTCACAAAAGTAGGGTATTGAGTGGTGTAGGGTAAGCTGATCAAGAAGCCACTCACTCCCTGTTGGTCATAAGAGCCAGGGTAGTGAGCAGGGTGGGACACATGGATTAAGCACCCAGAAAAGGTACTCACTGGCTGTTGATCACAAGAGTCAGGGTAGTGAGCTGAGTGTGACACATGGACTAAGCATGTAGAAATGGTACACACATCCTGTTAATCACAAGGGCCAGGGTAGTGAGCAGGGTGAGGTACATATATTAAGCACCTGGAAAAGTCACTCACATACTGTTGAACACAAGGGCCTTATGGTGAGCAGGGTGCAGCACATGGATCAAGTATCCAGACAAGTGATTCACCTCCTGTTGATCACAGGAGCCACCAGGGTAGTGAGCAGGGTATGGCACATGTATTAAGTACACAAAAAAGTCACTCACATCCTGTTCACCAAAAGAGTGAGGGTAGTGAGTGGGGTATGGCACACATAGCAAATATGTTGGTATAACACACATTCTTTTGGGCATAAGTGACATGGAGCATCCCATCAGGTGATCATCCAATAAAACAATACTCACTGGCTTTGCTACCTACATACCACTATAGTGAGTTCAATGAAGTGCTACTGTATGGCAGAAAGACTCACTTTCTTCTGATAACATGACAAATACTCATTGAATTTTGACTCATCAGGATTCATGTGCTGTACTTACATCCTAAAAGTGGCAATGTTTAGTTACTACCATGAAATTGCTGTCAGTTACATACCTCCTATTTTGATACAAGTAATTGATCTCAGTAATTCTATACCACAAATTACCTTTCTTCTTACCAACTAGAGAAAATCAGATGAAATTGATTAAATTCTTCCATTACTTAGTCTCAAAAAATAAGGGCTCACAATCTTATCCATAGAGTGTCATTAAATTATATATCTTGTTTAAGAAACATGCACTCACATCCTTCAAGAGATAGAGGCATTATGACAGTTAGGGCCTGAAAATACACAATATGGACAAATTTTCACTTACATCCTTTTGTTTCCCAATCATGTGAATTCAATCAGGTACTTAGAGTTAATACTACTACTCACCCTCTTTCATTCCACATGAGCTATATGTTAATTTTGCAACCTTAACCAGCATATCTGCAAGACACCCACCTGGTGTTCAAATACAAAAGTGAAAAGTAAGCCATAGTACACCACAAGCCTGAAGGGCATGCAAACCAACCGATATATATGGAAACCACTTCAAAAGATCCCATACAAATCTTGCATCAACTTCAAAGGAGTGGGCTTGTCTCTCTTCTGCAAGAGCTGTGTATTTTAAGCCTCAGTATCCCAGTCTTAAAGCACTAGTATCAAAATCATACCTTTAGCAACATCTGTAATTATTCCACTACTCACTGGCATCAATAAAATGGTGTCACCTAGAGATTATAGGGACAGACACTTGCCTTTCCACAGCTGCCTTGATGCAAAGCTTGACATTACTATGCTGCACTGAGACCAACAATAATTTCAGTGCATCATCATCCAGAGAGGTGAATGTCTTCTCTATGAGGTCAGATATCCCCTCATGAGAATGATTGTTTTGCATATCTGTAAAAGCATACATCATTAATACTCCATGATATCTAGGGATCAGAGTGTGGACTGTACTTCTCAAGTAAACAACACCCTTTGGGGGATGAGGTTGATTTTGGATGAGAGGAAGATGTGTTGCCTTGAACAGCTCCTCAGCATGAGCAGGAGCCCCCTGCTTTGCCTCCTCAAATGAAAGGTTGCTGGCTTCAAGGATATTGAAAGCAGCAGAATCAAGTGCATCAAACTTTGTGAACACAGCAATCACAGGAACTTTCAAGGAGAAGTGCACTCAGTATCCAAATGTGTTAACAGAGACAGAAATTCGGATGCTTGCCTCTGCCAGTATCAATCTTTCCAAAGAACTCTTGCTCCGCTGCAGTGATGAGCCTATTCCCATCTGTGGGGAAACAGTACCTGCGGAGAGATTATGAGTGCAAGCTACAAATGTATGATAAGCCAATACAGTACCATATAGCATGCAGTTGCTCATCTAGATCATTACTGGCAGCTCGGGTCTGGATGAAGTCTCGCACAAGCTCCAACTCATCGATCGCTCCAGACTCGAAACCACGGGAATCATGAAAGACGTATCCATGATTGCTCGGAAAGATCAATGAATAGTCAATTTTATGCAATCCACGCTGAAGTAGTGTGTAAGTATCATAGAAAAAGGGAGTCGCAGCTGCAGACGTACCAGGGAGGAGGGCGAGAGAATTGGCTGAATCGAACTTTCCCTCCCAGAGAGAATCGGCTGAATCGCATTCAAATTTTTCCTCCCAGTGATTTTATTGCGAATGGAACGGAAGGTTGCTCGAACCGCCCCGATCTTGTTCACTAGTCAGCAAGCTATCGGAGCACGCCAACCCTCGAATGACCCGCCGTCGAGTGACTCACCCTTGAATGACCCACCGTCGAATGGCCCGCAGCCGAATGATCCACCGTCGAATGATCCACCGTCGAATGATCCACCATCGAATGATCCACCCTATCTCCCTTGCCATCGTAGACCTCAGGCTCCTCATCACCACAGAGGGCTCGAAGGATCGTCGTTTTTCCTGCATTTGCTCTTCCAATGATGAGTATACGGAAACGTGTGGGACGTTTGATTTCTGAGCGATAGCGATACATAGTAGATCAAACGTGAGGTGTGAGGGGAAGGTCGTGAGGTAGGAGTTGCAAACGAGGCGGTGAATCGGTTCAAGGTTCCTATTGGGTAATGCGTCGCGCTCGCTTCGGGTCCATTACAAGGCTGTTCTACTACTAGTCTTGTCGCAAACGATAATTCTTCAAAAAAAATTCCGTCGGTACCCACAAACTCTCGTCGCGATCCAATGTATCATCTTGGAGCTGGACGCCCGCTGCTCGGTTCGATAGAAGAAGCTGAGCATTAAGCCTTATCTTTCATCATGGCAAGTACTTCATGCCGGTCACATTCAACCCAGATCTCTGGTAGCTCCCCCACCGGCCCACCTGCCATCGTGCCTGGTAAGTGCCACACGCTCACATGGTCGATCTTCGAGCATGATCCAAATCGCAACGGCTGGTGTAGCGAACGAGATGGCATTGAGATACTAAGTATCATCCTCCGCCTTTATGATACAGAAACGTCCCAAGTCCCGTATCTCTTGCGACTTAGCTGCCTCTTCCCACGGCAGCCGTAACGAGTCGCGGTAGCCTCCTTGCAGTTACCAGCGGCACCTGATAGCGACGCTTTCTTCGGTCCTCGTCCAGCGGTACAGCTGAGCCAACCACAGCAAAGAATAGGAAAGATAATAAGAATAAAATCTAATCAAGCCTCTGCGAGCTTCGCACGCTTTTTCCTGTGGATCTCTTGTCGTTTGCCAAAGTCGGAGTCGTGCAATTCCTGGAAACATATCGTGGAGTAGGTCAAGAAAGATAGCGCTGGAAGATCGTGTAAACTACAAACCATATTCGCCGTCCGCTTTGCTGTAGACACTAGATTTAGTTTTTCGAGCACTTTATCCTCGGGGAGTGTGTACTCGGTGAGCTTTATACCTACAGTGGATGCACATATTCAAAGCTAAGAAACCGCACACAAGGAAAGAGAGTGCATTACGTACGGATTCGCTCCTCGATTCCTTGGACAATCTCATCATCCCCCTCCCTCTCCGTCACAAAACTAATCGCTATACCGCCCCTCCCCATCCGCGCCGTTCGCCCCACACGATGTACATACTCCTCCGCGCCCCCCTCCCCACTCGGCAAATCCCAATTAATGACCATCGCAACATCGTCCATGTCAAGTCCACGCGCGCCGACATCCGTGCACACGAGCACGGGGACGACCGACGCGCGGAAGAGGTTCAGCGACGCGAGACGCGCGGGCTGGGAGAGGTGCGAGTGCAGGGCCGTGCTGCGGATGCCCAGGTGCTGCAGGAGGGTCGTGAGATAGGATGCTATGCGCGGATGCCGCACGAATATGATCGTCGGCGGCGGTTGTTTGATTTCAGAGTCTGGGTCGGAGGCTGCGACCGATTTTGATTTCGCGGATGGTTTTTTGGAGCGTTTTGGGTCGTGTTGTTTCGCGTTGCGGGCGCCTTTGCCGGCTTTGGGAGTTGGTGCTGGGGGCTCGCGGCGGAGGTGGGCGACGGATTCGGGTGGGTTGCAGAGGAGGTGGTAGAGGTATGCTTCGCGGATATGAGAGGGAACAAGCATGTAGTGCTGTTTCAGCGTATCAACGGTCTCGACCCTGCCATGAAGACTTCCAGCGTTCAGCGATTACCTGAATTCTTGAGAGCATACTCACGAAGATGTATCTCGGTGAAGAACTGGCTTTTGCTTCCCAGCCCGCGGCGGCGCAGCGGCAAGCGCCTCAATGGACGGCGTGAGCGTTGCGGTGAACAAACACGTCTGCCGCTCTTGGGGCAGCGCAGCAAAGATCATCCCCAGATCTGACGCGAACGTTGGCGTCAAGATTCGGTCGGCCTCATCGAGCACAAGGAACTTAACGCGTCGCAAGTCCCACTCTCCGTTCGCGCTGTTCAAGTGATCCACCAGCCGGCCTGGGGTAGCTATCACGACGTGGGGGCGGTTTGTGAGTTCCAGAGCCTGCTTGATCATGTCCATACCGCCGACGATGACGGATGTGCGTGCGTTGAGTGGGGCACCGATAACGCTGAACTGTTCTGCAATTTGAAATGCAAGCTCTCTATGTTATTTCAAATAATACGTGTCAGAGGCTGTCCAAAACAGATAGGCGACGACAGTAAATAAACCTACCGAGTTGGCGTCAGGATGAGCGCAAAAATTCCAAATGGGTCTGCCAACAGCTTTTGCAAGATGGGTAATGCAAAAGCAATAGTCTTGCCCGAACCCGTCTTTGCGTTCCCTATACAGTCTCTACCTTCCCGTCGAGCACTCTGTAAGCTCAAAAGTTATCCGAATCCCGAGGTAGGGACATACCGGCAAGGAGAGGAGGAATGCACGCAGACTGAATCGGGGTTGGGTGTCGTATTGACATGGCATTGAGGGCAGATACAAGGCTGGAGGATATGCCCAGGGAGTGGAAAGTAGCCTGAGCCGTTGGCTGTGAAGGATTTCCCGGCTTTGGTGGCAGGGGTCTCGATGAACGCAAAGGCTTGGAGAGCTGCGCGCGAGGGGCAAAGGATATTCGATTTGGGAGGACAGACGATGTGAGCTGCTCCGGTTCAACGTCTTCCTCGTCCTCGTCGTCGTATACCGGCTGGGCCGAGGTTTTATTTGAGTCATCGGCTTCGTGTCCAGAGTCATCCCCACCGTCATCGCTCCCACTTTCCTCAGAGCCCGAGCTCGACAAATGATCCTGCGCATCTTCTTTTAATGGGACATGAACCTTGTCTCCGCTATCCGCGATTTTGATGGGATTTCCAGCTGAGACTGCTCTTTTAATGCTGTTGGCCATAGCGAATCAAGCGCAGCCAGTTCAATTACTTGGTGGACGCGAAAAGCGCGTGAATATAGTACAAGATGAGATAACTTTTGGGCGCAAAGTCACTATTATCAAAGACCCCAGAACACGGCAACCGGGGTCTCTAACAAAACAACCACTTCGGTCTTAAAGCACTCCTCGAAAATCTCAAGTCTATTGCAAGCTGGATGTGATGCGGCTTGTCCGTGCGTTGTGCATTAAAGATGAGGATGTGGGAGACACCAGCCGTCTATACATCTACGCGACGTATGCAATAGTAACCTGGTCTTACATTTCGCCCAGTATTACTTCTGCACCCCAGTAAATATTGGCTTCTCAACCTCGTGCACCTGTTTCTGGCCAGCTGGTGATCCGGGTATAGTTTTCGTAAGGCCCTAATAACAGGATTGGTGAGGATGAGCTGTGGGCAGGTAGACGAAGGGGATAGAGGAGTGTGAACGCACGAGCTTGTCAAACATGCATTTGTTCAGTACACGCTCGGGCTTCCGGCAAGGGTAGTACTCCTGGGGTAGCAGCCAAGGTAAGATACGACGCAAAAACGCGTGTGGGAAGGTTGTGCGCACCTGGTTGTTTAGTTCTAAGCATTGCCAGTGTTTCTCAAACTGTTCAGCACAGTTCGCGCGCATCTTTTCTATCCTACGTACATTACGGAGCTGATTTAGTCGAAGGATACCCTAGTATGAGTTTATAAGCTAGAAGCAAGACGTACAAATCCGTCGCACAGCGCGTCACCCGTCGGCCTTCCTTCAAGCAGTGAGCAGGATTCCGATTCTCCTGCTTGCAAAGCATAAAGTCCTCTGCGGTATGCGTTATATAAGTACGCTCGGGAATCTGCATGATATACTGTACCGACCATTATATTCTTTGCAGTAGGCACCGATGAAGAACGCGGCAGATTTGAGCGGTGCAGAAGTAACGCCGAGCTCGTTTACGCGTGGGACCGAGGATGGCAGTGGTGTGGGGTCAATGTATGGGCTGTTGGACTGCTCTCCTGGCGGGCGGTAGGTGGCCATCGTTGCTGAAAAACGTTGTTGTCCTGGGCGACGTTGAATTCGGCGGTGGGCGAGGTGGGAAACTGCTTTGCAAACGCCGTGATTGGACTATTTTGCTTCCGGCACTCCAAAGCCATCGTCTTCGTCCCCACCGCCAGCGCGTCTACCTGCGGTAAGGACTTCTGGGTTAACGCATACTACGAGAACTTACCAAAGTAACCAAACTATTCGTTTAAACTAGCGGTGGAGGAGTAGACCAACTAGAGTTACTCGTCTTGGGAATGCGAAAAATCAAGTCCTAGTGCTGGCTCCAGCCTGGCCACAGCAGCCCGATCGAAGGCGCGTTGGATCGCGTTCGTCTCCAAATCACCATCAAGTCGCCACCATGGTTCGTCCGGAAAGGATTTCGGCTTCGGGCTTCCACCTCTCACAAATGCTCATATTATAGGCCGCGTATCGCCCTGTTCAGCAGCTTTTGCTCAAGACGCATACCCACACCGTCGTCGTTCCTGCCCCGCTTACTTCCACTCTTGCCGACATCAAATCAGCCGTCTACGCGGCCCTCACTCAATTCTCCGATATCAGCAGCGCAGTATCGATATTGGGAGAGGACTCGTTTGAAGTGTGTCGGGCGGGCAAGTCAGGCGGTGACTATACGCTTCTTGAGGGCGACAAGAAGACCGTCAAGGAGATGGGCCTAGCGAATTGGGAGATTCTTTATCTTAGATTTAGAGATGCTGATGGTCCGTTTTATCTTTTCTTTTTCGCCCAGTCTCATTACTCATGCACTCCGTGTATATGTTGCAGGAGAGTTGATGCCAGTCCAGGTGACGCTACCCTCTTTGCTTGGGGATGACGAGGATGAGGAGCCCGTGTCGTCTTCAAAGGGTAAGGAAGTAGCGCGGTAGCTCCTCACACTATCAGATGCACTACTCGCAATTGTGACTTTCAGAGATTCTGTAGCATAAAACAATGTCTAGACAGCCGTGTTGCTTTGGGCCCGGCCCCCGTTAACATCGGGAATACGATCAGACATCCAGTCGGCCTCGGGTTCTTGTTCTATATCCAATCGAGGACCAGCGGTGCCATTCTATTACTCCTGTCTAAGCTGCGGCACAGAGCATTATTGCGACTTTTCTGTATACCATGCACTGTTCGTTGCAAAGGATTCTGGAGCCACAGGATTTGACTAGAGCGTTGCGCCAAAGGGGAGTTTACATATATTAGATTCTGCGACAGGCTAGAGAATCATTCAAGGGAGGAGCGCTCACCGACTGGCCTCGCGCACTGCCAGTAAGACGCTTGTCCCTGTCCATCATCATCTCGTCCCACGTATCAATTCCGTATCTGGGGGGCTACGTGTAAAGTATCATTGCATGAGATAGATAAAATAGGCGTCCACCAAGCTCGCGCGTACCTTTCCGTCGTTTTGGGCGCGCTTTGTGATGCTAAAAGCCGTGCCTGTAACACCGAACATAGTCGTGACGAGAGCTGCACGACAGAGCCCGAGTAAGTATATTTGATGCGCAAAATAAGCTGGTTACGCGCCAAAAGGAATCAAAGCTTCCCACGGAACTGGCATGTTGGGCGAAAATCGGGTGCGGCGTGAGCGATTGAAGGTGCTGTGGGAGACTTGGGAGTCGCGGGTGGTGGTGAGTTCGAGACTTGCGTTTGTTTGGCCGCCACTTTCTTCCAACCCACCTCCACCACCCCGACGATGAACGCAACATTTCTCTTGCGGCGCCGTGCGTTTCTTTTACCCGGCTATATCGCAGGTGTCTATGTCGACGGCTGAGTAGGAATTATTGTAGTCGCCCAGAGCCGAGCGACGCTGCTTTCCCACACAGTCGCGCCTTCAATACAGCGCGTCGCGTTCACGTCACTACAACAACGAAGGTCTGTATACGTCTTTTTTTTGCAAGTGAACATCCGGCTCATTTTTAGTTATAGCATCTCTTTCGGCCCTACGGAATGGATCAAAGGAAAACTTCGTTCATCGCTCCGAAGGGAGGATAAGGCCTCAGAGGTGGAGGCCGCCAAGGCTGAGAGGGCAGAGCGCGGCCAAGCCAACTTATTCGACGCCATCAAACCCCCAGCACCTCTCGAGGGTGAGCCGGAAAACACCGCAGAAGGGAAGCAAAAGGTTGTCGCGGCAGAGGTGCGTTTTCATCTTTGCTAGGTAAAGGCCCAAGGAAATGAATACCGCCCGGCCGCCCGGCCACTCGCAGCATCGCTATTCGACCGCCTCGTTCCGTATCTCCCCCCGGAAACTTAACATGCTCGCGCGACAAGTTGCCGGCAAACCGATAGACGCGGCTATTCTGCAGATGGTGTTTAGTGACAAGCGGGCATCAAAGCGGATCAAGAGTATGCTGGTTGTCGCACGAGACCACGCAGAAATGTATAAAAATATGCCGAGAGACAAGCTAGTTATCTGTACGCCTCTTTTCTTTTCCTTCAAGCCTCACCTCCATTTCTGGCCACTCACGCAAAATTTCCTGTTCCATCTTTCGCCCGGATCTTGCAGCCGAGGCATGGGTAGCAAAAGGCAAGACGCTCAAGCGAGTCGACATCAAAGGTCGCGGACGCTCGGGAGTGCGGAAGCGCAAGCACGCACGTATGCACGTCGTCTTGAAACAGGGCAAAACGCACGAGGAGTTGGTGGCAGAGGCTCGCGCGCGCACGCTTAGAAAGGTCGTAGCCGCTGGATTGGTGAGGGAGGATAAACCCATCCAGAATTACGGACCAAGGTGGGCTTGGTAAGAATCTTCGACACTCGGTTAATCTGTTTTGGGGGTACGAGGAATCTAGATTTTCTTATGAAGTGCGCATGTCGGAGTTGGTCGATGCACCTTGGTCGCTGAATAATGCCCCAAATAATGGAATTTCGCGATCTTTTCTTTCTTGTTCCGATGATCGGCAGCTCTCTTCCCCGCACACCCGACCCGTCTTCCATTCTTTCGAAGTGGGTTTCAGCTACGTGAAGAGGACCTTTGGGTGATGCCCGGGGTTTTGCCAGCGGAAGGGCGAATCGTCGGGCTCGGAGTTTACGCTGACGCGCGCCGCGCAGCCGCTTAGTGCTTTCTTCGATGGCTCTCCTCCACATGAACCTCCTGTTTCCAGAATGAAATTCGGGCATAACGAACTTGAAGAACGAACACGTTGGGCACTCGATGATCTTCTGCTGGTGCCAAGGGCTCTGGGCTGTATCTCGTGACTGGCCGCTGAACTCCATATGTACTTGGCAAAACCTCGCCAGAATGATAGTATCCGCTCCACCCATCTCGCTCACAAAAGGATGTCGACTAGGCTCTTTTCGCGAATGCGCTATTGCTCGCGCTTGATTCCCCGTGTGCCACGTATGCCCAGTCGATAAGTGTTCAGTTACCCCATATCCACCCTCTCGAATTCCGGAGTAAATACGGACGCGGGATACCTGGGGTGATTCGGGGGCAGTTTGAGCGTTTTATTCAGACCGCTTTGGGTCTCCCCCCTCTCCTTTGTACCCCGGCGTTCCGTCCGCCCCCCTTCTGCCTGTCCTGATTCCATATCATCGATCGCATCAGCAAAATTGACTCGCACACGGTCTACCTTCACCCTCTTACTACTCATCTGCATCACCGCGATGTTCACGCTCCTCCGACTCACGCTCCTCCTCATCCCGCTCGCGCTCGCGCACCCCATGCTAGAGATGAGCGATTTCCGGATGAACCGGCAGACGGGGTTCAGCGGGACGTGGGGGGCGGATAGGATACGAGCGCTGAGGCACATCGAGGGCACCAACGGGCAAACGTACCTCGCTTCATCTGCGGGCGCCGGTAAGCCATCGATCTCGAACCAACTCTCGTGCACCAACACGATAGCTCAATACACAACGACGCTGGCTCTGATCACATAGGATACCCAGGCAATATCGTCATCCGCGTCGCCGAGCAGCGCAAGGAAGCCATCCCGTTTGTCGTCACCCACGGCAACTTCCTCCAGGTCGTCAACTCGACCTCGATGCTCTACGTCAACGTCGTCAACACCACGCTCCCGAACGCGACGCACGGGACGACCCGCTCGCCCCACGCGCTCCCCCAGCTCAAGCTCAAGCTCTCAACGAAGAAGGAGGGCGTACGGGGGCAGTGGAGCTGGACGAACATGAATGTCATCCAGTTCGAGCTCGCCAGCGGGCAGGCGAACAACGGCTGGTTCTATTCGTGCCCGGATGTCGAGGTCCATGGCGAGCTTGGTGTTTTTATCGATTTCAAGTACGTGTATCTGCACTTTCAAGCTACTCTGGTATTCTCTAATATGTTTTTCTCGTTGCTTTCGCTAGTCATGTTTCGGAACATCGTCTGGCTGCGTCGAGCTGCGTGGGCACTACGTTGCACAGTTTCGGGGAACTCGACGTGGAGGAATGAAAGAATGGAAACATAATCAAACTGTAAAATCGATTAATATATGAAGTGATGCGGCAACCGTCTCCTCCGAGTGCCACGACGTTAAAAACCAGAGTATCCTGGGCAATCAACGGCATTAGATGTTTATCGATGACCCCAACGGAGAGCGCGGCTTAGTATCAATAGGATCAGGGAGAATAGCAACTTTGCCGGAGGTGTATTAATATTCCTTTTAATAGTGGAGGCAGCAAACTCGTAGATCATTGATAAAGCAAGCGTCTCAGCGCTAGAACGCAAAAGAGTATTGCATTACTTCGGCCGTAGAGCGCCAGCCAACTGCATACAGAACTGAGAATAAATTGAAGGGGGAAAGTGCTCTACGCGGTCTTTTTGCCCTTATGGATTTTCGGGTTGATCCTCCGTACGATCAGCGCAACAACGAATAATCCCATGGCAGCTGCACCGACCGCGATAGGCTTTTTCATGTGCGCGGTAGTCGAGACCGAATAAGACACCTATTGAGCAGTGTGATTAGTGCCTGCCCTTCATGTTCTCACGAGGTATCAGCGGCCTTACATAGATGAGACCAGTGTGTTTTTCAGTCAAACCGTATTTGACAAAGGTAACAGAGGGGCGGCCGGTGGTGTCCAAGTAGGTGGTGTGAGTTCGTCGAGAGATGGAGTTGGGCGGGAACGGTGGATAGATTGAAATGTCGCTGATATACGAGGGTTAGAATAACTTGAAGGCCTTAAGGGGAAAGGAAACGACTGACGTGGCACCCTCGGGTAAGATAATCGTCACCTCTGCCTCATCGACCACAGCATTGGGGATGTGAGTCCAAAATGGTACACCAACGGTATACTTGTCCTCCTTGGCATCGTAAGTGGTTGAATCGCCAAGCGGAGCGTCCCAGCCGAGAGTGAAGGAATAGTTCCAGCCACCCACGAGTGGGTAGCGAGGGCGCAGTTCAAGGAAGCTCTGCTTGGAAAGACTCGAAATGGCAGGTCGGAAGCGTGAAGTCGAGACATTGCCGATACGATCGTAGAAGTACGGATCGCGGATGCCTGCCGGAGGATACATTTGGATGTTACGGACAATGGACGCGGGGACTGAGTTTCGGGAACTCTGCATTTGATGTAGGACACGAGAGAAATGGCCTTCCAGACTGCCGGCAATACTACTTAGCCCACAATGGCAACGGGGATAGCAAAATCGAGGCACTTACGCCGGACCACCGTTGCGCAAATCAATTTTATCTTCGATATTCAGGTTGGCTCCCCAGTGGCTAATCTCTGCTGAGCGCTTGAGACTGGTGACAGCGAGCACCGGATGGTCATACTGGTAGTGGACAGAGATGTTTTCTTGTGCTTCATCGACGAACATGGTTTCTGCTGAAGGCGGGATATCCTGGAACGGGCCGTACGTGATGGCAGCGCCAGACTGAACAACGGGTGATTGCTCAGAGCCTTGCGTAAATTTAGCAGGGGCGGACGGGGTAGTGAAGGAGTGAACAACGGGAGTAGGGAGTCTAGAAACGCAGTGCACCGTCAAACAATCTCTGCGTGGGGGCATGTGGCAGAGGAAACGTACTTGAATTTTGTTCGCTGTGTGATAGACTTGTAGGGACTCAAAACATAAAGACCAGTCTCATACAAGAGCGACTGCTTCCCAGATTGCTTCGCCATGGGTGGCCATGGCTTCGACGCGTGCGTCTGGATTGTATTGACGAGTATGGTAGTTGACGCATTCTTTGCCAAAGGCTTTGGAAGAGTCACAGAGTACAGGGCGACGCGACTAGATGCAAGGCCGTTCAGCACCCTGCCAATGAAAATAGAGAAGATAGTGATACTTGCTCATCGACGTGCACACTGTGACGCTGGACTTTGAGAGTGTCCTTGCCCCCCTTGAGTTTGGCCTCTATCCAGCTTGTCTTGGAGAGCTCCTCGTCGCTCAGTGCGAAATAATACGCCGGAACACCCGCCTCAAGCGAGCGAACGATGTACGAAGTCGTGACGTGTGTCGACGAGCCGCCGAGTTCGACGGTCCGGACGATCGCGGTGTTCTCAAACGACCGTACGGGGTCCGCCAGCGACAGAGACGCCCACGACGCGAGGTGGAGGAGGAGGAGGGCGTGCCAGCGAGCAAGCATCTTCGGGCGACTTGGGGACGTGTTACAAGCAGCCAGGCGCGTTGCGGTGACCACATCAGCCCTGTGGCCAGGTTGCTTACATAACCCAAAGTATTGTCTCCGTTCCGCGGTGAGACTCAACGCCAGCGCTGAGAAACACCTATCGATATATCGCCAGCGAACAATTATGTCATTCTGAAACATCCTGGGTCTGCTCGATCTGCGGCGAAAAAAAAGATGACCTCATTTTATTTGGCGAACTACGTAGCCACGAGTCCGACATGGCTAGTATGTGACGCTGTGCAGAAGGCAGTACATAAATAAGTACTTTGGCCTCCTAGGGCGACTTTCCGTTTGCCCGTTTTCGCATATACATCAGAGCAGGACTCTATCGTCTCTATGTCTGACAGCAACCAAGAACACCGCGACTCCAAGGGGCGCGTCCGCTTCCAAGGCGAAAGCACATCCGACTACAACCCCCAGCCTCCCCCTCAGCACCATCCTCCCCCTCCCGAGTTCGGCGAGTGGTCAGAGGGTGTTATCCCTCTCAGGCAGGAGTATCTTGGACCTCGTGAACAGCCTTTTCATCCTTCTTCCTCACGGCATGGCTCCGAACAGAATCCAGCGTCACAACCTCACGTGCTTTTGCCCGTTCCCCCTCCCCCACCTCCGCCTCCCCCGCTTGAGCGCACTATCACAGAGGAACGTGAGTTTGGGAGTCAAGAAACGCTGAAGGATGACTCCCCCCGCGGTTCGGTAGATCCGAAGTCTTCCGATCCCGCGTACCCCTCCCCGGCGCACATCAAACCCGGGATGTCTCCCCCGAGCGCCCCGCTCCGATCTGCCCTTCGGCCCACCGCTCGCAGGACGGTCAGCGAATCTCACTTCGTGCAACCATCTCTCTCCCGAACTAGCTCCCTGCTCGAGGAGGGTGGTGTCCGTGGCGAGCGCGACAGCCCCAACCACAACGTTTTCAACTCGCTTTTTCAGGGCTTCAGCCTCAACCGCCAACGGAGCCGACCCCGTAGCCGCGCAAGCTCGGTCGGGTCGGTCGGATCAGCCCGATCAACGTGGTCGGACTATCGTAAGCGGAACGAGTCTACGCTTTCTCTCCAAGGCGCACAACTTGTGGACGAATTTGACCCGCTGGTCACCGGTGTTAGACCCCGCGGTAAGAAGAAGCGGTTGCGGATGAGGCGCCGGAGTAGTCAAGCTTCAGTTGTCAGCCATATAGAACGTGAGCGCACTCATCACTTTGAATCTTCATCTCCCTCGCGCTAACCGCGTCACTTATATGCTTAGCTGTCGAAACGAGACACAAATTCATTCTGAGGCTTGCCAAGGCTCTGATGGCGTTTGGCGCGCCCAGCCACCGCATCGAGAGCCAACTCCAAGCCACCGCTCGCATTCTCGAAGTCGAGGCTAGCTTCGTCCACATGCCGTCGATCATCATCGCCTCCTTTGATGATCCCGACACAGGCAACTCCATAACTCACTTCGTCAAGTGCCAGGGCCGACTCGTGCTAGGCTCACTTCAAGAGGTCCACGATGTCTACAAGCAGGTGGTGCATGACGCTATCGGTGCGGCAGACGGACTCGCGAAGCTCAGCGAGCTGCTCAAGCGGCCTCTTATTTACGGCCCCAAGGCCCGCTGCTTCATCTCCTTTGCCTGCGCCTCTCTGATCTGCCCCATCGCTTTTGGCGGCTCATTTTTGGATACGCTGGTCGCGGGCCTCTGCGGAGTATTACTCTGCGCGCTCCAGGTGTGGGCGGCGGAGAAGTCGCCCCTGTACTCGAGCATCTTCGAGTAAGTTATTCGCGAATGGGTAGAGTGGCAGCGCACTAATGCGTCCGCCCACAGGATCTCGGTGTCCATCTTGATATCGTTCATCGCACGTCTCTTGTCGAGCATCATTGGAAACAAGCAGTGGTTCTGCTACTCGGCCATCTCATCATCGGGCGTCGTACTCATTCTCCCCGGATTCTTAGTCTGTATGTAATTCCAGCGTACGTTCACCGGGTTTGTACTTATGAGCCATATAGTGTGCAGCGCTCTGGAACTCGCCTCGAAAAACTATGTCAGCGGGTCTGTCAAAATGGTGTACGCGATTGTATACTCACTCTTCTTGGTAACAATTCCCGCATTCTCCATTCAGCGCGGGACGTAGCTGACGCTTTCTCTACAGGGCTTCAGTCTCACAGTAGGCAGCGACTTGGGATTCCTCCTCTGGCCCGCCGCGCGTCACATCCGCGAACTCGCCACACGAAGCATGGAGCAAGCCGTCTATGTGCACGGGAGCTTCGTATCCGACAACTCCACAGCCATCCCGTCGTTCAGCGGCGTCTTCACCTACCAGAACAAGACCGACATCCCTCTACTGAACGAGTTCCACTATCGCGTCAAAGGATGCTACCGCGATCCCGCCTACCCGTGGTATCTCCAGCCGTTCCCGTGGTGGACGATGTTCATCACGGTGCCGCTCTATAGCATCGCGATCTCGTCGTGGAATATGCAGCCGGTTAAGACATTTACGGAACGGTGGCTTATGTTCATTATGGTGCTCATCAGTTGCACCTCGTTCACAGGTATGTCTCCTTGCACCCCTTTCGCTGCGACAAACCTCTAATGGCTGGGTCTGGTTCGATAGTCAACTACTATGCGAGCAAGTATATCTACGACCGTGGTGATATCGTCAGTACTCTTGGCGCCTTCACAGTCGGGTAAGTACACTCTCACCAGCTGGAACGCTCATGCTCCCTAATTAAGCACACCCGCGTTCTTGTAACAGATTCCTAGGGAATTCGTTCTCGCGAATCGCAGGAGTTGCCCCAGAGAGGTACAAAGGTCCGGCTTTCGTAGTCATGGTCACGGGCATCCTCTTCCTCGTGCCAGTGAGCCTTAAGCACACTAATCATCCAAAGAATGCGTCCTGACATTGTGCATTTAAGTCTGGTATCGCAGCCGTGGGCGGCTTTGCGTCGAATTATCGTGGACAGAGCACTGACCAATACTTAGCTGGATTGACTATTGGTCTACGAATGGTGCAAGGCATGTCGCCTCTTACATCGCCTCGAATGTATCATTTACTAATTTTTCCATTGAATTCTAGTCGCGATTGGGATCACCGTTGGGCTGTTCGTGAGCGGGCTAATGGTATACTGGCCCGGATCCAAGAACAAGCACACGGCGGTGTTCGCTCTTTAGATGTATTCTCGATTGCTGACGTACCCTAGTGTGGTGTCTTTCGAATCAATATAGATGTGTACCAGGCAGGTATTTGGGCATGCTTCAACAAGCTCGAGTTTAGGTAGCCGTGGTCATAAGAGTCAGAACAGTTTAATGGCGAAGCGAGTGGATATGCTTGGATAACATTAAAGTAGATATTCGCGCCTGATTTATCGTACCATACTTAGTCCCAACCCCGCCGCGGACTTGATGCCTCTGCTTCGGGCAGCGGCAAAGCCGATTCCAATGCAGCTTAGCAAGAATCCAGCGAATCTAGGTTAAGAGCACCAAAGAAGAGCCAAGATTGTTTGTAAGCGATGATAATGCCGCTAAATAAGACGGTTATACCTGAAGAATGCGACTCGGGAAATGGATCGTTCCTCCGAGGCCGTGCGGGACGACGCAAAGATGGAGCGGAGAACGGCGGGTGTGACGGGGATACGGTTTTGGGATGTCTCCGACGACGGGGCTGGCGAAAATGCGCGGCCTCTGGGGCGTGCGGTCGAAGACGAGTGAGATGACGAGGAGGGCATAGTGGTCGTCGTGGGCGGTGGTGGTGAGTATATAAAGTCCAAGAACACGCGGCGAGTGGCTGTGTAGCCACCGACAGCCATGTCTTCTCGCCGTCGATCGCGCTTTCGGCCATGCATCGATCTGCACGGCGGAGTCGTAAAGCAGATCGTCGGCTCGTCTCTCAGCGACGCAGACCCCGAGTCTCTAAAGACCAATTTTGTTGCGAGGTCAGTCCGTCGAAATCCGGCCATGGGCTGCGGTGAGCACTGACATGTCAAGCGTGCAGTGAAAATGAGTCACCGCGGGCATTTGCTCTTATGTACAAGGAGCACAATCTGAGAGGAGGGCATGTTATCAAACTTGGCGGAGGAAATGACGAGGCCGCACGAGAGGCACTAGAAGCATGGCCAGGTGGGCGTCTACGTTGATTCCACCACATTCCAAGTATTACCACTAAATGTGTGTAGGCGGTCTACAGATAGGTGGGGGGATCACCGAGGAGAACGCCAAACAATGGATAGATGCAGGTGCAGAAAAGGTGCCCCCCTCCCCTGCTTTCCGCGGTCGACTCCTCTCTAATCTATGCATTGTACCCGAGGTCATCGTAACATCCTATCTCTTCCCGTCCAGAAGTTTCTCCTTGGAGCGGTTGAGAGCCTTGTCCTCTGCCGTAGGAAAGGACAGGCTTGTCGTTGACGTTAGGTCAGTCCGTCTCATGTCATTCGTTTCTTGAGCTAGCTCTTACACTCTGTTGCCGGCAGCTGCCGACGTCGAGGTGCAAGTTGGATTGTTGCAATGAACAAGTGGCAAGATCTAACCAATATGGAAGTGAATCAAGGTTCGTACTCCTGCTTATCACCATTATCCCCTTCCTTAATATCTGAGTTTATTATCCGTCTTCCAGACACACTCGATTTGCTCGCAGAGTATTGCAGGTATATATAAAAATACCCCTCGCGTCTCGTGCTCCGAATCAAAACTGACAGATCTCTCATCTCCCAGTGAATTTTTGATTCATGCCGCCGATGTGGAAGGGTTATGTCAAGGCATCGACGAAGAGCTTGTCCAGCGTCAGCTCAATATTGGGATCATAATTGAGTCTTATTAGCCAACTGATATAGTTGCCGATGTAGGGCTTGGTGAATGGGTGGACATACCAACTACGTACGCCGGGGGCGCCAGGGGTATGGAAACACATTTTTCCCCTTAACGGCGATACAAAATAGTGACCGCTCTCCGCACAGCTCTGTCCGATCTTGATTTAGTAGACCACCTTTCTAACGGCAAAGTGGACCTGACCTTTGGGAGGTAAGACGCCCATATGCTTTCATATGTCGGGCAAAATCGTTAAGCTATAATGATTATACAGCTCTCTGGACATATTCGGTGGTACCCAAGTCAAGTTCTTGGACCTCGTAAAGCACAGCGCTCGCACATGATGCAAGTACAGCGAGGCGTTTTCATTGTATTATAACCAATTACCAATGTCGTACAACACGTTACTGAAACCCAGTGAGATCGTAAAAAGAGACGTGATGAGATCAACATGAGATCATGACCAGATCCAAAAAGAAAGAGAGGAAATCATTCCGGGTTTTAAGATTTTGCTTGGATGACGAGCATCTGGTATGCCGTAGCAACCATGAACGCCGTCGCGACATCGCCCACCGTCTTCCGGCTCTCCTCCCCGCGCGCTGAATGCCCGTGCTCGGTGAGTATCTGCCTCACTTCTTCGAGATGTGACTCCACAGCGAGACGCCTGCTGCGGCCCGTGATAACGAACAGCGATTTGCCCGCGGACACGATTGTGGGGCTCTTCGCTTCCTCTGTCGCTCGGTTCACGATCGCGTGCAAGGGGATGGGCGAGTGGAGGGTGTCGAACCGCACGCGGGAGAGAGCCGACTCGATGGCGGCTGAGATAGGGGGACTGGGCGATGCATCTGTGTACCGACTCCAGAGGAGATTATCAGCCGTTTGCGACTCCATGCGCGTCTCAGGGGTGGCTTGGGGGTAGATGGTGTCTTGGAATCCACCGGTCTAAATGAAATCGGTTAGCTAAGCTCAAGAAGTGTTGCGGCAAGACATACCGATTGGATCGTGATGTGAGTGTTGTGCTTGATATCCTCGGTCTCGTCTCTCGTGATTGTCGGCACCGCAAGATCGGTTAACGGCTCGGACTTGGTAACCCTAAGTATCGTCGCGCTGACACCGGGGTTCCTGCAGAGCTGCAAAACGAGAGAAAGGGCCGCGCGGTCATCGGGACCGCCAAAGAACGGGAGGAAGAAATGTTGTCCATCAATTCCGCTCATAGAATCCGCGCCCGCTGCAGACATCCCACGATCGATAACAAGGGCCACGTCGGCAGGCGCATCCGCGAAGACTTTCCGGACATACTCGGAGTGCACGGGCGAGGAACCACTCGAGATGGTGGGCTTCCCGAAGAGGGTATCAAAGGGGTTCGAGTTGTGTCCCGAAGGCACTAGGGAGGGATTAGTGTGGTTCTCGGATTCCAGCGGGGACGGCTTTGAAGTCCAGGGTACGACGACGAGCTGCACGTCGGCTTGCGCGGCGTGGGACGCCACGCTGACCGAAAACAAGTCGTAGTTCACGACCGACAGCGCGGACATGACGGGGATGCGATTAAGGCGTCCGAACGTGCGGAAGATGTTGACGAGCGAATCACGCCGGATGAGTTCGTCCGCTGCGGAGGACTTCATCACCGCAGAAGTACGATCCGTCAGCTCGATCAACCGAAGTGCATCGATCGTCACGCGAGGGCTTGGCGACGAGAAGCTCTCCCCCTTCACGTCCTTCTCGCTCGCCGAGACTTCGCTCGATACTCCCCGAAGCGAGGGCATGGCTACCTCTTCGTGCGCTGGCTGAAGAAGCTGCACGAAGGTCATGATCGCTGGTAGATGCTCCACCTTGTCCAATACCACCGAAATCCTGGTCCTCAACCTGTCATGGACATCACCCGGGGTAGAAAGGCGCTTCTCCGAATCCGGCCCGTCTGAAACACCCGAAATCTTTGGCTGAGCGTCGCTCGCGACGTGCGTCGTGCGGTGTTCAGGAGGGTAAAACACGAGAGTGAGAGGTGTGGTGACGAATGTGAGCACGAGCGCCATCACCACGAACATCGAGAAGGTACGAGTGTCGAGCACGCCGGCGGAGAGACCAACGTTGAGCACGATGAGCTCAACCAATCCCTTGCAGCTCATCAGAGTGCCGATGGCACCTGATTCTCGCACGTTGAAGCCGCAGAGCCGTGCTGTGATAGCACATCCTGCGAACTTGCCGATGAAGGCCACAACGCAACACAAGACCACGTATCCCCAAATAATACCATCATCAAGCAAGCCAAGATTGGTCTTCAACCCGGATAAGATGAAGTACTAAAATCGCGGGATGTTAAAGGGGCGTTTTAGGTTGGAGTTGCCAAAAAAGACTCACAAGCGGCAGGAGGAGAATAGAGACAAGGTCTTCGATTTTTTCAACCAAGGCGATCGCGAAGCCACCCTCAGACGGCACGATCAGACCAACAAGGAAAGCACCGAAAATAGGATGTCTAATATATAAAGCAGTGAGTGTGGAACTCAGTAGTAAACCACGTTTTGAAAAACGTACACGCCTAAAGACAAGTATGTTAGCCATCAAGTAAGAATAAGAGACCGAGGATATGCGTACCGATGACATCCGTGAAGAACGCAGACACGAAGACGAGGAGAAGGGTGAAAGTCATCATTATCATTGTTGGGTGGCCATTCTCAATGGAGCCGGTCTTGCGCGCCATGTAAAGGAACAGGTATTTGACGGGGAACATGAGGAAGAGCGTCCAACCAACGCAAGTGAGTAGCACCCAAAGCGCGGTGATACCCGATCCCGCGTTGACGAGCGCGACAGAGAGCGCGAGCAAAACCCAGCCGACGATATCATTGCCGACACCAGCACTGAGGACAACCACACCAACAGTGGTCTCAAGGAGCTTGAGTTCGGTGAGGATACGGCAGAGGACGGGAAAGGCCGTGATGGAAAAGGCGACACCGGCGAAAAGGAGGAAGTTTCCAAACGAGACCACCTTCTCGTCGATATATCGGTGATAGAGGGGAATTGCAACGCATATGCCCAATGCAAATGGGATCACCATTCCAGCGATAGCTAAGAAGGATGAGATGGATTAGCTATGAATGTGGGGTGTGCGGGAAATGGCATCGAATCCTACATATACTCAGGGAGGAGCGTGCATTTCGCTTGAGCATGCGCAAATCCGTCTCGAGACCGACGAGGAAGAGGAAAAGGACGAGGCCGATCGTCGCTGTAAGATTGAGGTAGGGCAGCGATGCGGTGGGGAAGATACTATTGGAAAAGTTGGGTATACGACCCATGATGGTTGGACCAAGGATGACACCCGCAATAACCTCTGCAATAACGCGAGGTTGACGGATTTTGCTGAACACATAGGAGAGTAGCTGCGTGAAGGAGATGATGATGGCTGGGAGGAAAACAGATGAATGGGCGAAAACGCGCGCGTCAAAGAAACAGATGCATACCGACTTGGATGACCCACAACTGAATGGGGTCAGTGGAGTTAAAGGCGGCGGGATTTGACCCGGTGAGGATGCCACCCTGCACACCAACGAAAAGCGCTGTGTAGCAGCTGAAGACACGGGGTGGAGACGGTGCTGACCTGCTCTGGGGCCTTGGCACGGGACGCCAGGTGCGAGACAATGGCGATGACATCCCTCGAGAATGTGGGCATGGTGGACGTCGTGGGTGGGATGAGGCCCGCGGGGATATTATTTATGCAGCGAGCAGGGCTTTATATCTCTCTCGGTCCTCAGGGGGGGATTATATAACATTATAAAACTGGGCTAGCGCGACAGGCTCTGCGGGGATGCGGCTAGCTGGCGCACAGCCGTGAGCCTTTTTGCTCCCCCGACTGGCTAGGTTCCGATTAGATAGCCCGCCGCGCTTCCGCGAGAACGAGACTGGTCTGAGCACCATCTGTCTCATCCTTCCGTGCGGCGTGCGTAGAACGCTCGTACATATGGCCATGGAGCTCAGGACTGAGTTGAGAACCAGCAGACGCCACCTGTCCTCCAGCTTTAGCCCGTGTTCCTGCCCTGATTCACTAACCAGATCCAGTTTCAGAGGCTCCTGTTGTCTGCTGACATAACGTCCTAACTCAACGCTCAGGCGCTTGCAGGCATCCACACGTGCCCACTGTTCACCGATTCGGTCATGGTCCATCGATGTAGTGGCTCTCCAACCGTCTACTTGAAAGGAGCCGAGCCGAAAAAGCAGCTGGGCGTGATCCCAGCCGCAAAACATCCCCTCAACGGAGCACACTCGCGTGGTTATAATAAGTAGAGTTTCTCGACTTCAGCGGCCAAGATACCCGATCATACAATATTAATGAAAAGGGGCAATTCTGCCAAGAGACCTGGTAAGCAGGCTCGGGATCAGCCGTTTTGGGTACTTCCGGGAAGAGTAACAGGTTAAACTGATCCCCAGTTCACTAGCCGACAAGACCGAAGGAGCAGCGTAAAGATATGCGTCCCCAACTCGTCAAACTGTCAGCAGGATGCCCAAAACGGTCGATCATGGGCCTCTTTACTCAATATTTGTGCAAGAGAGCACGGTCGGAATGCACCAGCGGCGCACCGGTATTCTTCAAGGGCAAAAGATATAAATACTACATGCGCTATTATGCTGTTTTAAGGAGCAATTCATCTTGAAGTCTATGAGACATAATGACCATTGCAGTGCAAGTACGCATTTAGGCATTGCTTTCCCACGAGGTGAGAGGTGGTGTGTTAGTACGGAGGCAATCATGATCTCTGCAGCTGCGATGGGTGCCGATATCTTGTACCGTTTTATACGGAGACCTTTTCAGCTTAGCACGTCGACAGACCACTGCGCGCGAGCGCCAACGCCACGTGTAAGTATCGCACGATTAACCCGGGTTGCCTACAGCCCCGAATAAAGAACCAAGGATATTGATCACCCACATCCATGGAGTGTCTATGAGCATTTATTGACGATGACAGATGGACTGTATTGTACAGAAAAGTGAGGGGAAGGGCGAGTAGAACGGAAATATGCAGGGGCACTCCCACACAGTCTGCCTGGCCGATGAGCATTACATGTCAAATTTCGAGGCAGAAGCCACACGGGGTAACAATTCTACGAATCAGAACTGCACCCTCTGCAACCTGTGCGAGCACAAAATAGAGAGAGTCAAGATCCGTGGAGCGTAGATGTTTCGAATATAGGTATCACGTACCACAGTGTGTGCACTCGACAACTGTGCCGGCTTTTAGCTGTCCTTTTGGCACGCGACATATGCAAGTGGATCCTTGGAAATTCATGTCCTAGAGTGCAACGAAGGGTGCGTGATTTTGTCAGTCCGCAAAGTAAATGATGGTATGTCGAAGTAGAGCACATACCCGCGCTTGAATACACCGTAGACAGCAGAGCTTCTCGTAGCCAGGCTTCTTCCACTTGGCTATTAAACTAATACCAAAACCCACATGTAAGCGTTCACAATGTGCACCAACGCCAAGAAGAAGGGGAAGATGCGCGACGCACTTGCCATCTGCATACCCTTCCTTCAACAACCAGTCGTACAGCTGCTTGCTTATGGCCTCCTGCTCGTAATAGAGGTCATATATGTATCTCGACCGAGTATGCGATATCCGCATGATGGGCCACAGCGATTCTGTCTTGCGCTTCCCCTCGTGCGGTTCGTTCTCGGCATCCCGCATCTTCTTTGCGTAGTCCTCGAGAATCTAAAGCAGAGGGGTGTATCGTACAGTCGATGAGTAAACCGCCCAAACGTCCTTCGGTGAGTGCATAAAATCATTACCCCTTCTATTTCTTCATACCCCTCGGGGGGTTGTTTCGTTCTGCTGGTTCGGATTTTGGGCATGGTGTATCGGCGAGCGTCGTGACACTCAGACGGGATGGACTTGTGCAAACGCTGTGCATCGTGTTTGCTTCCGGGAACCTTCGTTAGCGCTCTCATACACGGCACATGGTTCGCAGATTCTGATTTTTCGTACTTATAAGTTTAATGCGCTCCACCTTCCATAAACCGTGAGATACTGTGAAAGACCGTCAAGTCCACAGGACCTGCGATAGTCACACGTTACAGTCGGCGTCAAGCGTTATCCAAGACTCCTATGAATCATAACAACAAGTGTCGGTACCGGTTTCTGCCAGTGCATGGTTTCGTGGCGGCGCGACAACAAGTGGCCTACTCGTAGGAATAGACTTCGAAGTGATCCCTTATATCGATAATCTACATCAGGCGCCATGTCGGAATCTACTAAGATTCGGGAGCCGCCAGACGAACATAAACCCCACTGTTAATATCCATAGGTGAGCTTCACAAGCTTTCTCGGGTCAGAGGCGTGTCGGGCAACAGAGAAGCACCCGTACGCTGCAGTGTGAATAGTGCCAAACTTCCGAGGTGATGGGCACCGCATCGGCCGGGTTGGCATCGGCCTCTGTAGGAGAGTTGGGGAGTTAGTCTTGCATACCAAGGTTTCCGAGGGAAAACGCAGCCGAATAATCCTAAAAATCGAAGGAAGCGGCAATTTTTTGCGGGACCGTGGGTTGGTGAGAATAGGACGATCGCAGATATAATTCTGGTAAAGCGGGGGAAGCTCGACAATATCCTTATCAGATGGATCCACCGGGGAGTGGCCAGAGTTGACGCGGTTGCCGTTGCTGTTATTCATGGCAAGCAAGAGGAGTCAGCCTTGTGCTGAGGAATGAACTCGCAGAATCTCACCATCTATATATACAATCGCTGCAATTAGTAGCGACCAACTCGCGCTGTCATTCATAGATCCGACACATGCCACTTTCATCTTGCAGCAATTCGTTGCCATTGTTATTGTCCTGCTGAGCGCCTCATTTTAGGCACAAGTAGCCCACTCATCAAAATCCGCCCGAGGATTGACGCAAGCAGTAGCGGCGGCCGAGGACGTCGGTGGGTCCTGCCAGGACACCAGAAGGCTCAAAGGCAGCACGTGCAAGATTGGTACTAGTAATACCAGTTAAAGATCTGTCCAAGCAGTGACATTGTGAGCGGTACTAGGGATTGGTGCGAGAGCGCCGTGAACAACGTTGACACTGACACTGCGGGCGGCTGTGACCCGGCTAGGTTGTCAAAAGAATGTGATAGTCACGGGGTGTCGGCTCATAGGCTGGAGTGCTGGTATCGGCCAGGTAAGGGAGTGGCGCATGGAAATAAAAATTCGAAAGCTACGAAGTAGTTTGATAGCGGATATATCACTACTTATCGTAGGAAGTTACAAGTCAGGAGATGCAAAATTTTGTACTCTCCGACCCTCGTTGTTTGGCCATAAACACTCTCCTCTAATTATAGCGAACTAGTATAATGCAGTCAACGTGTAAGCATACGGGTAGCTTGATAGTAATGAAAGATAAAGAAAGCAAATAGACAATGTAAAAGACCCACCACCTTAGCTCTCGGAAATGATGGTCGGAGCTAAGGTGTTGAGTATAACGCGGACAGTGCGAAAAAGAGAATTGAAACTGAGTTTTAATCCCGGCAACCGGCTTCGGACTAAGCTGGTGGTAGCTCGGCATCTCCCAGCGTCTCATGTCGGTTGGTGGTTCGGGCTGGAGTTGTTGCAGTTTATCATTTACAAACAGTGTACCTCCCCACTTACAGTGTGCAAACCACCAGAACTGAGCAGGATACCCATACTACTGTGGAATGATCCTTGGGATGTGGCTGTGCACACCTGCTAGACAGGGCGGCCGGGCTAGTACTAGTATGTTTGCATTGTGCCTGGCGATGGGCGGGGAACTTTAGGGTGAGATAGTAAACATTTGGGAAGACATGTGTCAAGTGCTGTTGTAAACCTTCGCAAGCCCCATTCTGCGGGATTGACGGTGTATGCGAACGCGGTGCGAGAGGGTGCGAGCCATTAATGCGCGAAGCCTTCGCGCAAGGGATGTTCAAATATCAGAGAATACAGGAACAGAAGCAAATACGCGTTCGACGCGAAAGCGCGTGGTGCCAACGTGGTCTGATAAGCTATTTAGGTCCGTATGGGTGGCGCAGGCGAGCGGGTTACGTAAGCGGCGGTGCCTCAAGCGGAGAGACTTGGCGATTTATAAAAACTCGAAGCTCGCAAGTCCTGCTGTGTTGTCCACCGTCATCGTCCTATGAGCCCCACCGCCTGCCGTCCTATCACGCGCACCTCGTTCTCCCCCATCCCCTCCCAATAACATTTGCTTTTTTGTGCGTTCTCAAGCTCCCTACACGCTCGGGAGACCTGACAGCGAAAACCCCACCGCAGGCGATCACCGATCATCTCACGAAGTCTCGCGGAATGGCCTTTTATCCGTTCGAGGTGTGTCCATGCGCGTTCAGTCTTTCGCGTGATGATGTCAACTGTAGTCTACGCAGATCACTACCGCCAACCTCATCTACGCCTGTCTCGGCGGCTTCATTGTCCTAGTTCGTGCACTCCATGGCCCTGCCCGGCTGGCCAGCTAATGCGTCGTTTCCTTTACTAGTTCAGTATGGTCTCTATTCTTATGAAAGAAAAGGTTAGCTGTCATTCTGCGCTACTAAAATTCTTCTCATCTCGTATTGTCGTCTTCAGCTATACATAGGCGAAGTCGTCTTTGGAACCGTCTTTGGCATCATTATTGGCCCTTACTGCGCGAATATCTTCAACCCGCGCGGGTGGGGAGACGGGTCAGAGGAGTCTACGAATGCAGTCACGCTGGAAGTCATGCGCATCGTGCTAGCCACCGGCGTTTTTGCCATTGGTGTAGGCACGTGCTTCTCTCACCCTAGCCCCACTTTTTTCTCACCTAATTTTGGCGCAGAACTTTCTAATGCCTATATGCGGAAGTACTGGAGGAGCCTGGCCAATTTGGTGGTGCCCGTCATGCTCTGGGGTTGGCTTGTTTGCGCCGGTATGCTCACCCGAATCGTAAGGTCTGAGTGCACTATTCTAAATTTCTTTCAGCTCTATTTTATGCCTTCATTCCCGGCATCAACTTTCTATCTTCACTCGTTATCGCCGCGTGCCTTACGCCCACGGATCCCGTAAGTGCTCCTGAACAAATGACAGTCTGGTGGTGAATTATTTTAAACTTCACCCTCACAGATCCTGGCTGCGGCTATCGTGGGAGGCAAGTATGCCGATGATAACGTCCCGATGCATCTTCGGAAAATTATAGCCGCGGAGAGCGCGGCCAACGATGGTAAGCTCATCAACTTCCTCGTCTATCCCTTTACTTCCCTTTTCTCACCGTGGGCAACCTTAATTGTAGGCCTTGCATACCCTTTCTTATTTCTAGCATTAGATCTTACCCTCGAACCCACCGTCGGAACTGCGATTCGCAAATGGATCACGGTGGCCTGCCTATACCAGGTGGTCCTGGGCGCAGTCATCGGAGCTGTCGTTGGCTACATCTTCAAGGTGCTTATGAAATACTCCGAAAAGAAAGGCTATATTGGCGGCGAGGCCTATGCGATACAATATCTTTCGCTGGCTCTCCTTAGCATAGGGATTACTACCCTTCTTGGAAATGACGATTTACTGGCTGCATTCGCTGCAGGCACGTCTCTCCACGCATGTTTTCCCCTCGTGCAGCAGCTCATTTGTTCTACTTATTAGGCTGTACTGTGTCCTGGGATGGCCATTTTAACGAAAAGGCCGAAGAACATGCTAGCTTTGCTACTACAATCGAGATCCTCCTCAATTGCGCGTGTTTCGTCTACATAGGTACATAGCAAAACTCCTTTTGGGGCCCCTCGTTTCGTTAGTCTGATTTACCGTTCATTGAAAGGGGCAATCCTAAATTTTAGGCAATTCAATCTCCCGGAGCTGGGCATAGAGCCATGGCGCCTCGTGGTTATATTCCTGATCATGTTGGTGGTGAGGCGGATCCCACCGCTTTTGTTACTCTACAGGTGGATCCCGGAAGTTCATAACTGGCGCGAAGCCCTTTTTGCCGGACACTTCGGGCCTATGGGTGTCGTACGTATCATCACTTGATCAAGCGTGTGCTTGTCCTCAGCTTGAGTCATATATATAGGGCGCGGTTTTCATCTCGACCATGGCCTTGGAGCACCTCCCGCACCCTCATGACCCACCAATTGGGCAGACTGAGCACCTTGCGGCAGTATTGCAGCCCATTGTTTTGTTCGTTGTCCTTGGGTCAATCATAATTCGTCCGCAACCTCTCGTCTTTCTCCTATCATTTTCGACCCTGATTTTTCTTCCATTCATAAAGATGGGATGTCTATCCCATTCTTGACCTTTAGCAAAATGGTCCGAACGATGTCGCGGACGATGTCAGCTACGACCTGGTCCCGGCACCCTACCAGAGAAAATGAACCTACTTCACTTATGGCATTCACGCCAAATATCGACATTTCAAAGATTGTCCGCAGTAGAGATATCGATCTCGAACGGGCCGAGTCACATCAGCCACCTGCAACGCCTACGACCCTAGGGACGGCGACCCCCGCGAGGTTGTCGAAGGTGATGATGTCGACTGTACCGTCTCGGGCAGACACTCCCGCAAATGACCTTCCTAGCGAACCGAAGGCAGCGAGTAAAAGGGACGTTACATTCAACAAAGAGGCCGAACTTGAGAAACTGGAGAGCGCACGAGCCGCGGATGGTGCCGTCCGTACTGCAGATAACTCCATTCAGGTGAGTAAAATACCATCTCCTGACGCACGATGCGATCTGAATCTCTTTGATCCACAGGAGATTGATCTATCTGATTTGCCGGCTGCCGCGGGGCGAGGGGTTGCTACCACCCCACCTCTGAAGGAGAAAGAATAACAAGCATACCATTCCTTAGTGTGGAGATGAAAACTGCGCGATGCAGAGGACGGGAGTTTAGATTTGACAAGCTCTTTTTTTCATTTCTTCACGACAAAACTCTCTTTCTTTTCGACCTTTCCGTGCTTCATGTTTTCACACGCAAAGGAAGTTTTATGTCTTCATACGAGCACTCTACATGTAGCGCCACACGAAAATTTGGCCCTATATGTACCTAGAGGCATCAATTCTATTATGAAAAATCCCACGACGACACTGCTAGCAAAATTGGCGGTAGCGTAAAAGGTCATAGAAGACCAGGATGAAGGAGGAGACCAAAGTCGTGTCTAGTGAACTTCGAAGTCCATAAGTATAGCGAGCCTCGACAGTCGCAGGAGGGTACGGTATACGAAAACGCCCACGCACCTTCAAATCCCTTGGCCGGCTAAGCATGAGATCCCTGATTTTTGAGTCTAATGTTTGAATGAGCGTATTTTGCTCCCAGGTCTGTCCGAAGGGTGTCGGGGACAATGAGACGGGGGAGAGCGCAGGGGCCTGCCTGAGCCATCTGGCTGTCAAGGAGTCCTGGTCGAATTTCGTTTCATGGAGAACAACGGGCGCAGCGTCGCGGGGCCGAGGACACCCGGCAGAGGCTGTAGTCCGTATGCCTAGCAACCCTGATCAGAATCCAACGAAGGGGGTGCGCACAGCGCCTCCGCCACTGCTTAGTAGAATGAGATAGACGAGTCATGTCGATCGCTACATGGTCAAGAGTCTGAGATACATCACAAAGCTGGTGCGGCAGTTCTGCGTATTTTGAAACCCGCCTTCACACGCGATGACTCATGAGTGTGTTGGAAGAAAGGGGAGTGCGCACTGCTTCTACACAAAGCACATTGAGCAAGCTAGTTCATTTGAGAAGATCTACGCCGGGGGTCAGAAGGTCTGGAGAGAAAGCCATGAAAGTCCCATGTGAGCATTGGACTGCGGAGCCGCCTTGGCGGATATTTACTCCGCAGCAAATTTGTACCTGTGGGCCAGTACTTGGAAGGCGGAGCATGCGCAAAGGGGTGCCGTCCTTGGGCTTGTGCTCGCCAGTACGAATGCCGATGGCTGCCGCAAGGCGGGAGCCTCAACCGTAAGTACGGGAAAGCGGTGCACCAAATTTTTAATCTCCGCCTGTAGTTTTCGGAATCCGAAGAGACACCTTGGTGCAACAACTTCACCGAGTTTCGCTCGGTTTTGAGCAGGATAATATAGATGTCTCTGGAGGGTGTTTTTGCGATCCGATCCCAACATTTCTAGTTGTGGAAGGTTATGAAGTCACGCGCGGGTGGAAGAAGGCGGAAGACACTTGGCACAGGTTTGCGGCCGGTGCTGCGGCCCTGCGGATGCGAACGTCTGTTTGCTCGTGACGCCCGTTCTCAGCTCCATCGCTGCCATCTTTTAAGGCTCCCCCGCAGCAATCTCGGCCTTCAGCTGCAGCGCCCCCTCTCCGTTGGAAGCGTCGAGGACTGCATCTGGAATTAAAAGAGCGTTTCACGCTAGCTTTTATCGCACGTCCCCCCCATCATGGACTCCAAGTACCGCGGTCACTCCCCAAGCAGCTCAGGCATGTCCTCCCCACACAACGTTGTCGACCTCAACGCTCCAGGCGTCACCGAGGAGGGAACCTCCCATCGCGCAGCGAAGAGGCCCATGAACACAGGAAATGGTATAATTAGCGTCCAGCCATTGAAGAGATCAGAGATGCAGGTTAGCTATCATTCAGCGTTCCCTTTCCATTTCACATCATACAAACGACCTATTATCCTATCCTAGCAATCCTACGCTCAGGATCTTGGCCTAGATGACGTCGAGCACGGTATTTACGGTACCATGATCAACGCCCTCGGCGCTTGTATCGGTTTCTTCGGTTCTGTCCCTTGCTGCCCATGCCCAAACCCCTTCCGGTGAGCGCTTTTGCCGAGTGCCACCGCCCAGCCATCCTCCGGCAGCAGAGACATCATCGCTCACCAATATGTGCGCTTTAGCGAGGTTCACCAAGGTTCGGTAGGATTGATTTCGCGTTTCGGAAAGTTTTACCGAGGTATGCAGACAGTCACGCGTCTACCCGCCTACTATCTAACCCGTCCGATGACCCAGCCGTCGACCCCGGTTTGGCCGTTGTAAACGTCTGCTCCGAGTCTATCCGTATTGTCGATGTCAAAATCCAAATCGCACCTATTGGTCGCCAGACCGTTATAACAAAGGACAATGTCAATGGTATTTAAAGACTTTTGACATATCTTCCTGGATTGGGCAAGGATTGAGCTCATCCCTTGCGCAGTGGAAATCGAGTCCGTCATCTACTTCCAAATCACGAACCCATATCGCGCAGCGTTTGGCATATCTGACCTGCGCCAAGCTCTTACTGAGCGCGCACAGACCACCCTCCGACATGTAGTTGGTGCTCGGTGAGCTACTCTTACCCATCACGCCCCGAAAGTTGCCTACTGATCGAACTATGCTTACTATGTAGCGCTGTCCAATCCGTTGTTACCGAGCGCGATGCCATCGCTTTGGAAATCGAGGAAATTGTCTCAGACGTGGCCGACCGGTGGGGTGTATCAATCGAGGGTATCCTTATCAAGTACGACATCTCTTTTCTATCATCGCACGTTGGATTGGAATTCTGACCAACTCACCCCTACGCTGCAAATAGGGATATTATCTTCTCTGCGGAAGTATCCGCTTCCCTGTCCTCAGCAGCCCAACAAAAGCGACTCGGTGAATCCAAAGTCATTGCTGCCCGCGCCGAGGTCGATGCGGCGCGTCTCATGCGGCAAGCAGCAGACATCCTCGCCAGCCCCGCGGCCATGCAGATCCGGCAGCTCGAGGCACTGCAGCAGATGGCCAAATCTGCTTCCAGCAAAGTCATCTTTGTGCCCATGCAACTCCAAAGCGATGTTATTTCTGCCGTTTCCCGAGCGGAGGGCGCGGGAGAGGCATCGGGCTCGGGCTCGGGTTCGGGGTTTATCACCAATGCTGACCCGACAACTCGCGCAGGGATGCTGAACTCCATCTCCGAAGTATAAAACATACCAGCACATCTTACCGTTTATCTCAACTTCCTCGTCACTTATCTCCCGGAGTTTCGTCCTGACATCACCCTGCCTTGCCTTTCTGCGTACTTAATATGAATTCTTTGTATATCTTCTCGTCTCGTTCGACGTGCTACGTCCCCTGATACTCGCCCTTCATGACTATTTTCTTATACGGATATGACTGTACCTTACTCCTTAAACAATTTTCCCCAACATGTGACCCATTGCCAGGATTGACGCTGAGCTTTGCTTAGAACCAACAATATTGTGTTCGTTGCGTTTGGTGTATTCACATGCAGCCGAACGCCATCCACAGCCCATGGCGTTCTGGAGTCTACTGGGGTACACGGTGAGTATTCTATTGTCCCATTGCCCCATGAAAATTGGAACAGTGGATTGTCTTGAAAGAAGAAGAAAAAAATATACCCCACCTGCACGAACCAGCGCCTGCCAAGAAAGGATCACTCGAAGTGACACACCAAACCAGGCAATCAGCACCATCTCGCTCCGCCACACCACCACACTATCGCCGCCGCCTGCTCCCGTCTAAACGACTGGCCCTCGCGTGCATATTTACTGGTGGAGTAGATCAGCTTAAGCTGCGTGCTGGCTGTATCACACATCTACATAACCTCCGAATTTCTCACCCGCAACGCACTTTACAATTCTCCCGTTTGGTAGCAGGGAGACCTCCCGTAACTATTTCTTCTCTCGGACTGGCGTCCACTAACACTTGGCGGCCTATGTTGGAAAAAATTGAACGCTTAACGCGCTGGAGCCCGGAGTCCGGTCCTCTGGGTTCTGCCATACAAGCCAACCATCCCAATATTCCGCTAGGTGTAGCGTGCCCTCTGGGCTTGTTGGTAACGAACCTGTTCAACATCTTGATTACATGATGTATAGCGCCGGGCCGCGTGTGTAATTAGCATGACGCTCTAGAAGGTACGTGGGTTCCCATGTGGCGATACGCTCGTTCCTGATCGGACCTGAAGTACTTACAAATATTTCCTACGATGCCGCTCAGGCCGTATACGCAAGTAGTTGCATATACCAAAAGACATCTGCATTCTCTAACAGATCTTGACATGCATGGGTGGATTTACAGCATCGTGCAAGTCTCTGATTTCGGGCCCAAAGCCCATCTTACATCATGGCGACTCCGAGTGCAATTGTGGCCATAGGCTGTGGGCTCCCCGTATTCGAACCCAAGATAAGCAAACCAAGGCTCGGACGATCCCCGGATAGGGTGCATAGCCTCGGGCCAAGCCCCCCATGCTGATCCGAAGCGAACGCTTATAAGAGGGGAGGAATGAAGCTGTCGCGCTGTTAGGCTCGTTTCTCCCCCTCGCGCTCTTTTGCCATTCTGCACTCAGAGTCCCAATGGCACCTCGTAAGTTTGGTACTGTTTAATTCATTCAAAAGCTACTAAAGCTCCGCTCACTCACTAGAGAGGGACTTGAATCCTTATCACTACGTCCCGACATTCTACGTCTGCGTGATTTATCTCGTATTTTTTGGATTGAGCACAGGTGGGGTTATAACGGCTATCTATGAGTCGATTGCATTGCTAAGCGCGTCAATTTTTTACAGCCTTACATCTCGGGCAAGCAATACGGTCGCGATTATGGTGGCTACTTCCAACAGCATTCATTTGTGGGATTGGGGAAACAATCGGGTGGTCGGCGCGTTTATGGTCCAGTAAAAACCCACTGCTGCTCACCCCCTTCCTCATGCAGTAAGTTCATGCCCTGTACCAAACCCTATCATAAACCGCATCTCACATCTACTCTACCAGAATATCAACAACAATCATCGCGCCAACATTCCTCTCAGCGGCAAATTTTATTATTCTTGGTGCGCTTGAACAAATTTATTGGTAAGGGGATGATACGCTGACTTTCAAACGATCACAGGTATGGTAGTGAGGGAAATTGGGACACACTTCTCACGCATTTCCCCAAGACTATGTACGTGTTCTGCGCACACCCATGCCTCGCCGCCTGACCGTTCGTGTCGCAGACTCGATCATCTTCATTAGCGCCGATGTTGTCTCCTTGGTTATACAAGCAATCGGCGGTGGCGCGGCATCAGCTGCTGCCCATAATCACAAGAGTGCAGAGAAGGGGGGACATGTCATGCTTGGTAGGGCGTTCTTTCGAAGCAGCGGAACTTTTTGACTCATCCACAACGCGACCTCCAGTGGGCATCGTGCTTCAAATGGGTAGGTTACCTTCATATTAATTTGAGGGGTGGCCGAAGCGTTATTGATGACCCGCCCATAGCTGCTATCACCATCTACAGTCTTTTGGCCGCAGAGGTCATGGTCCGCTATAGCATCAATCGCCCTTGCCGTAAAGCACCTCCTCGGGCCGACACGAGAGCCCATTCTCCCGCTTCTACCCTTGACGGCACGCCGCCATCGATGAACCCCAAAATGAAGCTAATGGTTCTCGGCCTCGGCATCAGCACACTGTTCCTCTTCATCCGGTAAGTTTATAGCGGCCTAGCAAGGACATTCAACTCTTACTTATTCAATTTTTTGCCCTCATAGGTCTGTCTACCGAACCATCGAGGTATGTAGCAGCCACGTGGGCGACGTATAAGAGTGTTTGATAACCTTGTCATGCCTCATAGTTGATTGATGGTTGGAACGGTCGCATCATCTCGACACAGAGCCTTTTTAGTGCGTCTGCGTCTCATATCAGTACGGTGGATAGATCGCTGATCATACGCACCTTACCCTCGTAATGATAGATGCCCTGGACGGGATGCCTATCTGTGTCGCCATGTATTCCTTGAACGTATTCCACCCGGGTTGGCTCATCGATCGAACGGAGGAGGTCGAGGAGAGTATTGAAAAGGAGAAGCAGGGTGTAGCTGTATAAAAGCGGTGGGCATAACTTAGTCGAGACAACACATCAAACACGGGGCACTCATATACATATAGACCAACCTCTTTCTTGTTCGCGGGGGTCTTGGGTTAATATACAGGCATTTTTTATCCCGAGATTTGGTCCCAGCTTTTGGCCTGAGGCAATGGTCACGGCCTGCCTACGAAATCTCAAGGTTTTGGGAATCAGCTCGCTGCCACGGCAAAACACCAGATCGCAGTTCCGAGAGTGCGAGCTCTTTCATTGAATGGTCCGGGGCTCGAGGAATGACTGACCGGGCGGCTTTGAGGCTACTCCACCTGCCCACCACAGCTCGCGCAAACGCGTACGCGCTTCGTGTATGGATGAGTAATGGCGTCTGCACGGGGCCTGCCCGAAGGCGGTTTAAATTGGTCCCATGGCGACGTCAATCACCAACCATACAAGAAGCGCGTAAGTGTGTGTGAGAGCTTAGGCTGGCAGGCTGAAGCAGCTGTGGGCTCCTTGGGCAGTGCACCAGGCGGGGTACGAGACGAATGCACGACGATGAAATCGAGATTGAGGGACGCAACTGGGATGGTGCCGTGGAGGAGTTTGCCAGTGGGGGGTTTTTATGTTATATTTCTTTGATTTTGCGTGAGCACGATCTACACAATTAGGTGCATAGAAGTCCGATCCGAGAAACGGGGCACCTCTCAAAGCGGACTGAGAGAATTGGCCAAGAAAAAAAAAGTTCTACCATCGTTCCGACAGCGGCCTGGATGCTGCACACCATGCACCAATGGTTCAAGGCGTGCAGCATGGGGCCTTTGGTCAGCTTCTACATATGTCCCTGGCCGCTGTTCGGAGCAGACGACTCCGAGGATGTCGAGGCGCCCACGCCGATGCCTACTGGCAATATTCGCCGTTAGCGAGTTCGCCAGGAGGTTCAGCGTTCAGGCCTCCGGTCCCGCGGATGCAAATGGCGCCGCCATAATTATTTCAGATCCATCCTCAAGCAACCGTCATCATCATCGCCTCCGTTTCACTCGGTTTTCAGTTCGTCTTCTCCGTGCGTCGTAGTAGCAGGTTGCGAAGAGGGTAGAAGCCGAAAGGTTAAGAGCGTAGTCATTGGGTTGCGGATCGATTGCATCGAAGTTGTATGTTGCCGTTGACATAATGCTTCCTTCAGGTCTCAGTTAACCGCTAACCGACCACTTTTGCCCCCCTCTTCCAGAAGAAGGTCTATACCCCAACACATTGCGAAAAGTCATGTCGTACGCACGCAAAGGATGTTTTAAGTGCGGGAATCGTACGTCTAGGCCGCCTTAGCAGCAGTTTCAAGCCTTCTTTCTTATCCGGCCCCTGCCCAGTCGGCCACGTTGCCGAGAACTGTTCCTCGGAGACGCGGTTGTGCTATAACTGCCGTCAGCCTGGTCATGAGTCGTCGAACTGTCCTAGGTGAAGCCGCTGAACAAAATGCCTCCACTTTCCCATGCGTGTGCTGAGAAAGAAACGTCTTTTCCAAGCCCGAGGACTGTGTCGACTAAGCAATGTTACTCGTGCGGTGGTGTTGGACACATCCAGGCTGACTGCCCCACTCTGAGGCTTGCCAACCAGGCCAATCAGGCTGGTGGACAAAAGTGTTACGTACGTCTTGCGCAGCATCGATGACGGCTCTCTCGCTAAACCCGATATACCCTGCATATCAAGACTTGTGGTCGCTTCGTATGTGCTATCTTCCTGCTACAACACAATGAGTCGCCGTTCACATCGCACCTTCTATGTAGGGACATATTGCGCGCGTTTGCCCAGGCATCGGTGGTCACATCGCCCCAGTATTCCGCGGGCCTCCTCCACGTGCCAATATCACCACTCCAGTGACCTGCTTCCGCTGCGGCGGTCTCAATCACTATGCGAGGGACTGCATGGCTCCACCTGGCACTACAGTTGCAGATAATGCTATAACCTCTAGGCCAGGCAAGACCTGCTTCAAATGTCATCTGGAAGGTCATGTAAGCGTCCGATTTGTCGTCCATACCTCGGTGCATCAGATCGTGCTTACCTCGCTTCGCCATAGATTGCGAGAGATTGCCCAGAGAATGTCAACACCGAGTTTGCTGGTGCTTGAAAGCATGTTACTTCTGAAAGCCATGGGCATCGCTCGGCTTTGTTCTACCGTTTCGTCTTCGAATCTTTTCGCTACCTGGCAGTAGTGCAATTATGGCTTGTCAAGATCTATCTGTAAAAACTAAGCAACTTGTTAATTGACTCGCATTGCTATCTTCAAGCTTTATATGCACGTCATGGTTCATCAGCTGCCTCTGGGGCTTGCGGGGCATCGCGTATCCGCCTCGATCGCGGGATTTACGGTCATAGCTTCACACCGAAGCGTGTAGGAAGTCTTTTGGTCCAAACTCTGCGCACTCGGACTAGGGATAGGACTTTCGATCATACAGGAATCAGGATTACGTCGGGTGGCTAAGGATACTTGGCTCAGGTTCAAAGCTTATGAAGTGGCACACTGGGTACAGCATCCGACATCCTGAAAGCACGAGCTGCATCGGGGTAGAAGTTAGAACAATTATTCCCATCAGATACTTCTTCCGACGCTCGCTCTTTTTCAGGAGGTTTTGGTTGAATCCAACAGGCAATGGTATGCCGACATTCTCTGGCGTAATCCACCTCAACCTTGAGTTATCCCAAGAGACCCCGTGTGCACAAGCTTGAGATGAGCTTGATTAACGATGCGCGCCTATTCATCATGCCTTGCTGTTTGGAAACGAGAAAACAAAAATAAGGGCAAGTGGGCCAGCACGTAAAGGTTACAGATCGCCTTCACCACTGGCACAACTGTGCACTGCACGTACTACTATTTACATACAACTCAAGTCCCTTATCCCAATAGTTCGTCAAGGGGTGTATTTTATTCCCCCAGAGCGACAAGGTGCATGGCTCCACTACCAGTAGACGTGCTTCTCAATAGCTCGAGCGCGATGGACGTGTCCGTAGTGGGCGTGCTCTGGGTGATAATATGTCGTGCGACGAACACGAGTAACCGTGGGATACCTGTAGAGGATAGTTGTTGGATTTTCGAAGAGCGGGCGTCGAGAACAATGGCGGCTTACCATGCGTGGTAGTGGTCTCCGGGTTCGAATTGAATCTCAACGATGTGTCGGCCCTGTGAAAACTCAGAGATTAGAAGAGAAGAAAAGAAAAGGCAAAAGAGTCTGGGAACATACAGCCGCGTCGTAGTGAGATCCAATTACAAGGCCCTCCCGACGACCGTGATGCTGAAGGTTGACGGCAACAATATCACCAGGCTGCGGGAGAACTGTTGAGAGCCGAGCGGCGAAAGGGAAAGAAGATGACTGACAATTATTTCTTCAGACATTGTGTTATGGAAGAGGGAGCAAGAGGTGGTGGATGACCCAGGAAGAAGAGTGGCGAGGAGTGACTTGGACGGTGAGAAACGGTAGCTTTTTAAGGCCTAGAAACACACGCAGGCGCGGCGAGGCGAGATGATGGGGGAACGGGAATCGCTCAACTCCAACATCCCTATTGTTTGCCTCGTGCTACACCAATCCTGGCCTCGTGTCACGGTGACAGGGTTATTTTTTCCCACCATGGTCTGATTGTCAGAATCCACGTCGGATTTCGTTCGGTACGGCGCGTTCCGCCCGCAATCCGTTTGCATCTCTATTGTGAAAAGGACAAAAGGAGTCGGCGTTTGATGGTGACGCCTTGCGCTTTTGCCCGAACTCTCCGAATAGGATCAAAGGGATCGGTAACTTCCGACACAAATTTATCCGATCCATCACAGATTCTTGTTTACAAAACAAACGGAACGCGACGCCGTTAGATCAACGTTTTGTCACGTGACTATTGCGCTCTGACCGTTATTTGTTGCTCCTCTCACCGTCGGCCACTTGCGGATATCCGGGATACAGCCTCGAGAATAATCGGTCGATTATATCTCGCAACCGCCAGGGCTTCATGGGTCGTGGCTTGCTAACCTCCGCGTTAGACGTGAGATTAACTTGACGGGACCCTTCGGCAAGGCGTGCTACGATGTCTTCTGTGGCACTTGTGAAGCACTTCTCTAGTTCAACCGAAAGGATCATGTATGGTCGCCGCACCGCATACGGTGCCGCAGCATTGTACTTGCGGATGAGAGCGTTCACCTCGTTTAGTGACGCTTCGTGATACCTATAGGAGCCGTAGATGGACCATGCATCTGATGTGGTCACCGGTTCACAGACTAAAGTACTCACGCTTGCTCTTGTGATTCCCACCGTTTGTCTCTTGTGCGTGCGACCTCGGCCGGAGACAGTCGCGCGAGCTGGGAGGGAGATAAGTCGAGCGATAGTGTGCGTACAGCGCGGCGAGTCCACGCCTCACGTAGCATGGATCTAAATGCGGACACAGATGACTCGAGTTCTGTCGCAACTTTGTGAGAGATGTGCGCCAGGTAGCAAAATCATAGATACCTGCCTCCCTGAAACTCGACAAACGGCGGCGCAGCACCATTCCTCCGGATGATCCGATTCATGAGGAGCTCCTCCCTCGGAATGAAGGGATTGCGCTCCGCCATATCTCGAGGGAGCGGCTGGCCTTTCCCTTTGATGTTGTTAAACTGCCCGGCTGCTCTGGCACGCTGCAAATGGTAGACCTGAGCGTTAAGAGTTTTCGGGAGGTATGTGCTTTAGACTAACTTCGATACGATCTTCAACTAGATTTGCCCAGCCCTGCACGCTAACGGGGTTCAGGCGGGGCCGCGCTTCTCCTTTCCCAAGCCGATAGTCCAAGCTGGATTCTTTGGCAGTTCCCAGCCTTCCAATCTCCTTCTTTCTCTTCTCTTGCTTTAGTGCTGAATAACTCGATTTTTCTGGTGCAGCATTAGGTTTTGCAGCAGACGGGGAGGTAGATATACGCCCGGTGCGGACAAGAGGGGTGCTCGCGTGAGAAGGCGGGTTGAATGTGGTCATCCATGGCTGGTGCTCTTCGGATGCACGCGTCGGAGACGCGGGCGCATTGGAGGTACTGGGATGAGGAATATCATGTATGGGCGGGAGCACCAGTCCTTGTCTGATTTTCTCCTCTGCAGTGCGAATCGTTCCTGTGCGCAGAGGCTTGTATTTGTCGACGAGCATCCTAAGTACCGCGTCTCCCACAGATTCGTCACCCGTCCAGTTCTTATGCTGCTGCAGTTCTTGTGGCGAGTTGGAGCCAGAGACTTGGTTTTCTGGGTTGTTTTCTTCGAGAGCAGCATCCGCGAAGAGCTTTGTGCTCGCTCGGTGATCTTGCGCGAGTCTGGCTGTTCCATGGTGCCCTCTCGCGGCTCTCGCGAGCGCAAGCGCTCGGCGGTGAAAACGCAGGATCATGCAAGGAGAGATATTACGCAGATCGTGTGTAATTAGAGCTGCTTATGGCGGTGGCGGCAGTAGTCAGAAATCTGCATCCGCTGGAACCCAGTGTCGCTGGCAAACTCGATACTTCTCCTCGTCCACCGACCTGCGCGACCCGCCCACTCTGATATGCGCGTCTGAGGCGTCCTCTGCACCATCCCCGACGCCGTCCCAATGCTCGAGCAGCTGAAACACTCCTACTACGACTTTCTCTACCGCACGCAGGGCAATCCGCAAGAGCAGTTCGCAATTGCTTTCTTGCTCTTACTAAGCTTCTTCTACTTCGTTCCACCCGCACTCCAGTCTTTGCTCGAAACTCTTGGGATGGATTTTCTGTGGAGCTGGGTTTTTTCCGATTCTTCTGCGTCTCACAGCAAGGGGCACAAGAAAAACGGCTCCAATGGTGGAATAATTAGGTCGAGAGCACAACAGCTGGCATTCGAAAACTCTAGCCAAGAAAGCACGTCGTTTCAACTGTATCTATGAGCCCGAGTTCTAACTCGTATCAATAGGGGAGGACGATGGTTATGTATATCCGGGCCTGGTCAATGTGTCTGGGACATACTGTTTTATGAATTCTACTGTTCAGGTGCGTCATAGTTTCGGGTGTTCGATATGCGTATTCACACCATGTAGCATAGGCCTTGGCCTCTCTTTCATATCTTCAACCGCGAATCGAAGCTGTTCACGAGAAGGCTGAGAAATGGGACGTACCCACCCCTGTGACTGACCAGCTGCGCGACCTCCTGACGGGTATGACCAGGTTCCACCTCCTAGCCCAGTCTTGTTTCTAATGGTCAATGCGCTCTTTATATCTGAAAGATCTCAATACGCCACAGTCTCATCGTTCCTCTATCCGCCCTGTCCCACTGATAAACGCTCTCTCCGCACCCCGACCGGGCACTGGCTCCCGCAGCTTGCTTTTCTCCTCTCGCGAGCATCAAGATGCGCAGGAGCTCTTCCAGCTTCTCTCAAGCCTCATCAAAGATGAAGCTGTAGAGGTGGCCAAAGAGAGCAAACGAGATCGTGGATTAATTGTCTATGAAAGTGAAGAGGAGGACGGGAATGACGATGCTGGAAAGAGTCCATTTGAGGGCCTAACCGCCAACAGAAGAAGCTGCGTTGAGTGCGGATACACGGAAGCGGTTATGCATTTCGCGTTTGACAATATCCAGCTACCAGTGCCTCGAATGGTAAGCCCTTTGCACACCATCTACTCGGTGATTCTGGGATTACTTGATTGACCTGCATGAGCGCAGGCTTCGTGTCTTCTGGAGGAATGCCTCGCCGAGTACACACGCCTGGAGACGCTAACTGATTGCATCTGCCGGAAATGTTCGCTCCTCGCCACCCATCATCGACTGAAAGCTGAACGTGATCGTCTCAGTGCGAGTGTTGCAAGAGGCTCGGCATCGTCGTCGAAAAAGAAGCGCGCACGTGAGGCGCGCAAATATGAGGAGCGCGTCCATACGGCTCTAGATCAGGGCAGAATCGAAGACGACATCAGGGGTGTCACGATAGACAAGGTTGTCAGTCGGTGTTCAACGAAGCAGGCTATGATCGCTAGGGTGCGCTATTTGCCATCACGTTTTTTTGACAGGACGGACTACTCACACCTCAAACGCACATAGCCTCCACCGATCCTTGCTCTTCATCTCAACCGGTCCATGTATCATGGCTATGCGGGGAAAAATCCATGTCGCGTCGTATTCCCCGAATATCTTGATCTCACACCTTTCACTACTTCGGGCCGCCTTTCCACGTCCCCTTCTGCACCAATCTCTAGCCCATCCTCGGACCATCCGCGATCTACGACACCGACGCCGGCGTCATTATCCGCTCCACGGATCTTATACCGTCTATCTGCGGTTGTGTGCCACTACGGCATGCACTCATTCGGGCACTATATCGCATATCGCCGCAAACCCCGGGCGCCAACTGCCGGGAACCATCGATTTGACCCGCCCGTTTTGCGGTGTCCGCTGGGCTGCGAGTGCGAAAAGTGCGTCATGCTTGGGCCTGTTCGAGAGGAGGACGAGGAGAGGCCCAAGATGGGTGGGTGGCTGAAGATCAGCGACGATAGAGTCGAGGAAGTCGGCATAAACACGGTGCTCGCGGAGAACTCTGGGACTTTCATGCTATATTACGAGCGTGTCGTTGGTAATCCGCTCGCGTTTCCCGCACCCGAGTCTGCTAGCCAGGAGACTCTCACGATGCCGGTAGAGGCCCCGGCGGTTGAGGAGTCGGAAGCGGAGCTGAAGAAGGTTGCAAGGGGGGCGAGGGTGGTTAGGAGTGTGTCTACGAGGCGACTCCGAGCCGTGGCAGCCGCGCAAGAAGGAACCAAATCCAATGGTCATGCTATTGGAAATGGTGCGCCAGCATTGGCGAATGGGTCAGCTTCTGGGGGGCCGTCCAAGATACCATCGCCCCCAAAGCCGCATCAAGAGTCGACGGCCCCAGAACGTACCGACCCTCCCCTGGCGCCACTTTCGTCAGTTCCGCTCACACCTGTACGTGCTGTGCGTCAATCTGACGGGCTTCCCGATTCCCTTTCATCCCCTTCATCTCCTCCCCCCACCACAAAGGCAAATGGAACATCCTCACCTTCCAAACACTCTGCTCGCACCTCTCATTCACGAGCCAGATCTCCCCCTCCCAACCATCCTGCCTCCTTAACACGTCCAATGTCGCCCCAGCGAACTGTTGGTCTACGTGCATGACGGTCCACGGGCGAGCTTTTTATTTTCTTTTAGCAAGGTTCTTTCTTGGTCACCTTTTCCTTTCTTTTCTCTTCCACTTTTGTTTTCCTTGCTTTGCGCGAGTTGGAATCCTCTCTGTAGCACTATTATAGACCGAGACCGAGGACGGTCGGTCTCCAAGTAAGCCTGGTACATACATAACTGCAATCCAATCATTTTCTTCATTTATACCTTGGGATTTGAATCGGCATGCATATGCATGCCTTGAAGTAGGGTCGAGTACGGGTTTGTCGTGCCAGCTAGTCCCACAAATACTAGCGTGGCAGCGCTCGAAAAGGTCGGAACAGCCACAGAATAATTACCCTCGGCCATTGGTCGCCAGCCTTATCCCAATCCGCTGAGATGCAGAAGCTACATAAAGGCTTAGCCAACCGTAAATATTTGAATGCCATCCTCGCGATTAGTGCTCAAGTGGCCAACCTTCGCGGACCCCCGCGGCTCACCCGCGGCTCGCTCTTCCCCATGCTGCCAGTCGCCCACATCGGACATCTATTCGAAAAGAATTGGGATAATATTAAGTTCTCCGTGCCACAAGCCCTCTCTTTCAATTTGCACGCACGCTGAGGCGGGCTCCGAACTTCCGGGTGATACTCGCCCGAGTTAAGGTCTGGATTCCAAACGTGCGGACTGGCCAAAGTCAAATCCCCGCGAATTTTTGAAATTTGATTACAGACTCTCACCTCGGGGGGCGCACCGCCCTCCCTTCCTCCTGGAAATAACAGTGACACTGTATAAGACTGAGCGAGTGGGGTTTGTGGATGCTGCCTTCATCAGGAAAAACGGGGATCCACAATTAGGGCTAATTAGCGATAACTAGCACTAATTTTGCACTAATGGCTTGCTAGTCAAAATTAGCGCTAATCGGCTTCGTGCCCACTTATTGAGGCTAACTTAGCGCTAAAGTAGCACTAGATAGCCATAATATTGACGCAGTAAGGCATAATATATTCCTTGGGCACACTCAAGTGAGTACATGATATGCGAAAACACAAACGCCGCCGCCTGGGCGTACAAGGCAGTCGTTGACCCCAACAAACCCTCGATCGCGTCAATACAACATACCTGACTAGGGGATGGCGGTAATGCCGCCGTGTTCGTCGCTGCTGCCCCTACAAATACATATTGTCAGTGAGTCCGGAGAGCTCCCAAAAGGTGAGACTTACATCGCGGCATCGCAGAGCTTCTTGCTACGCCATGGGCACGGAGGTTGAGATTTAACACATTTTTCTTGTAGATATTGCCGCATGTTGTCTGGGAGAACTCCGCGCTGACGTGGGCTCCAGTGAAAGAATCTGCGGGGGCGGCAAGGAGTGTCAACACATTGGATCTGATGTATGTGTAAAAATTGTACACGCACGGCAGCGCTGGCTAAGGCCAGAGTGGAGACAGGAATGCGTGGTTATAGTACGACGGGCTCGTTACACCTATACATGTTGCCACGGAAATCGTTGGACCGGGTGACGAGCTTGTCGCACAAGATGAAGGCCAGTGGGGTGTCTATATCGGGATAGTAGCAGTAAATAGTGGTATAGTACGGTGAACTCGAGCGCTGAAACGTCAAAATAGCAGCAACATTCCTCACCGCAATTCGCGTGCACGGCCCATAGTTCTTGCCGTTACCGCAGAGGATATATTATGGATAGTACGAATAGATTTTCTGGTGAGGAACAGATACGTGCCGTGGTCGAGTGGATGTGCGCTGAAGTGTTTGCACTTTGGACGATCGAGCTGTTTTCGTTTTCGTGGCAAGATTATGGAAAAGAGTTCCTACTGAATCTACGGGGTGAGGTGTTAGTTGCATTCCCGCGATTGCTGTCTTTAGAAAGGAAAGTACTGTTTGCTCTGTAGGAAGATGAAGTGATAATGAGTGAGCGGACTCAAAAATGATGCCTGCAAAGCGAACGCGCCAGAAATTTTCACTAAAGCTAATCGGAATCCGTGCAGCGTCCACATCATCCATCGCCTCATACTTTGAAGATAAACATTCCGGCGATTGAGATGTTGTAGCTGATACAACGATAGATGTAGACACGAGCGTGGCGTAAGCTTTTGTCGTCGTTGCCGAATGTGGTTGGTGGTGGTAGGTAATGGTAGGCGATGGCTCACGATGATCGACCGTGGATGGTTCCGAGTGCTATCAGCCATAGAGGTCCGTGCGGGGGTCTGTGCGTCAGTTTAGGGCAGGTTTTTTGGACTTGTGTTCTCCTGTCCGAGATCCACAGCCAGCCGGATGCAATCAAACCACGACGCGGAACCTGGCTCCAGGCATCACTAGGGACCATTAGCCAGTCCTACCTGCCCTTATCGGCGATTGGCTTTGATTAGGGCTAATGAAGCCCTAATTAGGTTTCTCCGTTTTTCCTGATGTTGCTGCTGTCTGAAATCTTTCTTTGTGCAAAAGACGGCGAGGAGGTAAATACTTGCTGGAATAAGCTGTCCGATTGGTCTACGCCCCTGTCATGGGTCAATTTGAATGAGCTGCACCAGTATGATAGGAAAGGATCAAACGCCTTGTCAACCAGGTATGCAAGCGAGGCGGCCCCGTGGCCAGAAACCCTCCAGACTTGCGAGCTTTACAACATGCGGATTCCTACCAAGGTGTCCAGCAGGCATAGCTTGAGGATGATAATAAAGGAAATTGGGAATTCATTGGTATTTGCAGGAACGCGGAGACACCCAATGAATGGGTGAATGTAAATGATCGAGAGGTGTGACTGCTAACCAGTGGAAGATCCGGTTTAAGCTTGTGGATTGAGGGGTATATTTTTAGAGATTGGGGGCAAGAGATACCGAAGTGCACACTTTATGGAGGACGAAGACCCCCCCCCCCCCTTCAAGTCTCGCGGGTCGCCACCAATGAGAGCGAAGAGGGGTCGCAATCTTGCGTAGAAGTAATTGAGGCGCTAAGGAGTTTAAAAGCTGGCGACTTGAACTTGGAATTTCCGCGCGTGTGCTTGGGAAACCCGTAGTTTTAGGATGCAACTGAATAGGACGATCGACGAAGAGAATGACTTGAATCGGTGGCGCAGATCTGAAATCCAATGTGGATGGGACCTTAACAGGCTGGAAGCAAAGTACTCTGCAGTCCCGGTCGGTCCTATCACTTGACGAATGTATGCTTTTATTTAGCCAGTTTGCACGAATAGAGTCGCTCGGCCCCCGTCTGCCCTTGCGAACGTAGATCGAGTATGCGTCCTGATATGGACAGTCGCGTATGTGGGAGGAGGGCCGCGGGGCAAAGGGTACTGCGAGCACTGCGCCGTGTGCTAGAGATAACAGAGACGCGAAGGCCGTCCATTATATGTGACGCCTGATTTCGCGTGCGGGTCGGACCGTGAGATGTTGAATAGAATCTCGGAGGTGAGAGCGATGGGGAGTCGCTGAAGATCCCCAGAAGGGCCCAAGACCGAAGCTAAGCGCAGATTTAGCCAGATTATGTAAGACACAGCGCCGAAGCTGGGGCGGAAAAACGGCTGCGAGCTCGAATCGAGCATTGAAGCAAAGATACCGCGAGCGTCAGGTGAGCGCAGTCGGATCTCTTATCTCGCCCCGGCGAAGCGAGCGATGGGTGTAGCGAGGGTATATTTCGAGGCATTTCGGTTGGAAGTGGCACGACAGAATTGCAAACAGATATGCGTATGCGGGTGTGCCTGTGTGAAAAGGTAGAGTCGGGTGACTGTGAGTTCAATTGCAAATGGAACATGGAGGAGCAATATCACTATACATCGTATATATGCAAATAGAATTTGGGGTTGTTTCGAGAAGGGCGTTCGCCAGAACCCGCCCGGATGATACACCTAATACGGAGCCGGATGTACCGAGCCGTCTTGGAGTCGTGGTCGCCGACGCGAGCGTGCCTCGCGCCTAGCGGCACGATAGTCCTGGACATTATGCATGGTGCCTTGGTGGTATATCCACGATGGGACTCAAAAAGTGTTGAGTATCGATATGTGGGGCAGCACAGCCACATGCTGCTGTGGCTCCGGCCCTCTGGAACCCTAAGCACAGCTACACAACACGGACTTACAGGCGACCATAATCAGCCACAAAGCAACTTCCGGCAGCTTCCAGTGGGTTCTGTTAGTGTTACAGCAGGTTACAGCTGAGCCAGCTGGTGGGCTCTGGTGGGCGTAGCTGGTCTGGAGCGCCTCATGGACCGCTGAGTTCGAAATGCAGATTGAGTAGTAGAGCCCGCACGCGATCACCGATCATCGGTGAAGGCCGAAGAAATGACCGAAGAGATTAGGTTTGGGATCTATAGGCTGTTTTACTCTGCTTCCTTCCGCCGGTCGGCGTTGACAGCATCAAGTGCCTATGCATCACTGCCATTTGACTGTACGCAAACGTGCGATGTGTGGGGAACGTCCTGGCGAGAAGGGAGACAAACGCCCAGGGATCCCAGTTGTAGAGTTGGGCTGAGCGTTGGCCAAGCCCCGCAGCTCCAAAAGGCATGTTCGGACCTGAAAGCCTCAGAGAACACGGTCTAGACCGGTCCACGTGTCAACAACGGCAAAGATTGCAGCAGATGGATCCTTACGCTTGTACACAAGTGGAGCTGTATATGCACCCATACAAGGCAGGTTCGCACCTGGAAGGGAAAGAGCGTGACTGTGAGAGTTTGCGGTAATTCCTGAAACGGAGGCAAGACGGGCTGGAAAAGGAAGAAGCAAGGGGACAATGACGCACAAAGGTTTGGCTGCAGCAGTACCCTGGCCACACCCTGGCGGCGGAGGACGAGGTGACGCGGAGAGCCCTCCATAAATACGCCATGGCCATCATCTGCTAAGTACCACTAGTCGCCCCCACCTGTCCTCTGCGCCATGTCCACCACGTCTACGTCCGAGAAGCACTTCCAAGCCCTCCTCACTCCACCCGTGCGCCCCGTCCCCCGTCGCCTTACATCAGCTCTGACCTTTCCCTTATCAGGACACCCTCACTGAGCGCGACTTTTCGCCATCGCCGCCCCAGTCCCAGTCCCAGTCGCCCGCGCCCTCCACCGTCATTTCCGTCAGCACCACCTTCTTCCCCAACGCGCCAATCTTCCCCGGCGGCCAGTCTCGCGACGCCGATGTCCTCCTCCTCACCCTCGACTCCGTCTTCTTCTACGTCCACCGCGCCGTCCTCGTCCGCGAGTCTGCGAACCACTTCAACGGTCTCTTGAAGCTCCCGCCCCTCGAAGATGACGACGACAACACCTCGTCCCCCACCATGCTCGACCTGCCCCTGCAATCCGCTGTGCTCAACATCCTCCTCCACCTCGTCTATTCTGTCCCCTGCGATCGCTACAATCCGTCCCTGGACACTATCTCTGCCGTCTTCCCCGCTCTGAAGGTATACGGCTATTCTGCTCAGTCCATGATCCCACCCCATCCGGACTTCTCTCAAGTTATGATCTTCCACGCGCCAGGGGATCCCCTGCGCGTGTATGCTCTGGCAGCCTCTGCATCGCTTGAGGCTCTTGCCGTCGCCGCGAGCCACTTTACCCTGGTCACCTCTCTCAGCAGTGTCACCGACGCTCTTGCGGCTCAGATGGGCCCCCACTATCTCCGCCGTCTATTCTTTCTTCATCTGGGCCGCGTCGAGGCGCTCAAGCTGCATCTCATGAGCCCGCCTGACATGCACGAGAGCACCCCGGACTGCGACTTTACCGAACAAAAAAAGCTCACGCGGGCGTGGGCGCTCGCCACCGCCTACCTCGCCTGGGACGGCAGACCGGACGCGTCGCCCGCATCGCTCTCAGCCAGTCTCACCCCGCTCGTCGAGCATCTTCAATGCCGCCCGTGCCGTGACCTCCTCCAGGGACGCATTCTTACACTCATTCAAAACTGGTCGCTTGTCAAGACCACCATATGATGCATATATGCGCCACTCCCTCATACAGTGAGTGCTTTGTGTCGCTTTCGCGAATCCCGACTCACCGCCGATGGTATCTATAGCGCTACACCTTCTCTCTTGTCCTTGCTGAATTTATTTGTTCCAACCAACATCCTTTGTCTCAAACACGTCCTCATCCCAAGGGTTGTTCTTTTTTAATATTCTGCTACCCGAACTCACGCTTTTTCTACGCATATATACGCTATTCTCGTGCCGCACACGTCATTTTGTACTCCTACACACCATTAGATACCCCCCTTTCACGCGCTCATTTCGCACCACCTCTCGCGCGCCCTCACCTATTCACCCATTCACCCACCCCTCTCGTTCGACGATCGCTTTGCCACTACTGTATTGTAACCTCAGTTATTTCTTGCAATGCTTTTCATCTGACGTTCGTTCGGGGTTCTAATTGTATGTCCCTTGTTGCTAAAGGGCGGGGCCCGTGGTGCCAATTTTCCTCGGGACCTGATCTTGAGCGCTTCAGCTCCCGAGACCATCTTCCCTGCGGGCTCCCGACAAGCGCAAGCGATCGCAGCCGCGTGCCGACATCGATCAAAACCTGCTGCGCCACCACTTCGCAGCGCGTGCGAAAGGGCACGCGTCGCGTCTTTTACGCGCGGACGAATATCCACATCAACGGAGGCGGAGTATGGAACTATGGTCGCTTAGTCATCATGAATCGGTACCGACACACCCGCATTCTTGCCACTGGGTCGGGCTCTTTTTATGTTGCCCTTTTTTTTTCCGCACGTCGGTTGCAACGGGACGCCGTGCCTTGTTTCTGCGCAGACGTGGAGAAAGAGAAACTCTCGGTGATGGTGGCTAACTTCCATTATGTTATGATCTTAAGGTTGCGGGTGGCTGCGGGTAACTTCGGGCCTGAGTGCCTTACATAAAGTTGAATTTCGAGTCGGACTCGGGGTTCGGACCTGCAAAGATGTACTTGTTGTAAAACGAAATCTCGAGGAGGTACAACGCTCAAGGACCAGAGTAAGTACGGTATGTACCCCAGGCGCAGGAAAAAAGTAAATGGACAAGCAGGGGATTGAACCCTGGTCCTTCCGCACGCATGTAATTCCAATGCAAAGCGGACGCGCTACCACTGCGCTACATGCCCCTCCAAAGGTCGAGCTGCAACGAGCTTCCACATTCGCTCGCACATAGCGGCATATGATAATCATAATCTTATCTGGGACTTACTTAGGATGCGAACAAGGGGTTCGCGACTTCGCGTCGATGATTTCTTTCCACCGACATGGATCCTTCCACATCATCAACGAGGCGGCTCTCTTCCCCACCCCCGCCAGGCCCCGCGTACTACGAATATCGTCGCGCCCAATGGCTAGCCCCGTCTTCAAGCCGAGAGGTGCCGAGGCGGAATGGTATCTTGCCATCCTCATCGCTTGCACGCCTTGAGGCGATGCTAGGGCGGCCTGGTGCGGAAGAGGACGAGGAACTTTGGAATGAATACCTATACAAAGTCCATCGTAGTCTCGTGGGTGGGACGAGACTGAGGAGAAGCTTGGGGCTCGCGTGGGCGGTAAGGTTGCTAACTTTCCCATCTCGCCCGCCCAATCTTGACCGATGCCTGCAGATCAAAATCCTTCGTGCTGGATGGGTGAGGGATGGAACATGGGCTCTCGCAGAGGCAGCCTCTGCAGCAGAGTTGGCCACCGTCTCTCCATCTCCTAACACGTCCGCATTCCCGTCACCCCACACATCCGTCAGACTCGGCCCTATGACCCAATCGCTTCACTCCGTACTCTCAACGCCGGGCACGATCTCGCCGTTTTCGCTGCAAAACACAGAGGCAGAGAGCTACATGGATGCAACAGACTCAAACCGTCGGAGTATACAGCCCAGTCCCCTGGAAAAGGGTGTTCACGAGCGAGGGGCTTGAATATTGCTTTGCTGTACCTGCTTTGCTGTCAATCATCAGTACATAGATCGTTCATGTCTTTAGGTTTCCGATTCCACTTTAATGCCAGCCTATACCTCTGCAGCAGAATACAGACCCGGCAAGGTACCTAGAATCCCTCGTTACCGCTGTTTGAGGGGGTGAGTTCGCAGCTGTGCTGAGCTGTTTGGCTCCGAGCCTGTGCGAACGTTGGTTGCGACTTGCTCTTCCCAGCCATCGACCCCAACGACACGCACGCCCTCCAGGGACCAACCTCCATCTCTCCCCTGCCACTCCTCGCGCCCATCGACCCAGCCAACATGGCCCGCTATCCTTCCCCAGCTCCTTCCAACACGTCCGATTCGGAAGATGAGGCTGAGGAGTTCGAGCTCGAGCAATCCACCTCTTATTTTCTTGACCGGGATGCGACGGTCATTGCCCAACCTCAGCCCCACACGCCCGCCCAATCTCAGTGGGACAACCAGCTCAGCTTTTTGTCCCTCTCGGACCGCGCGCCACATCGCTCTGTTGCCAATACCCTCCCCCACGAAATTCTAATCCACGTCTTCAAGCACCTGGTCTCCACGAGCGACCTGCACAACTCGCTCCTCGTATGCCGAGCGTGGTGTCAGTGCAGCGTCGAGCTCCTATGGCACAAGCCCCAGTTCAGCAAACTCGCGTCGTTATTCAAGATGCTCCACGTTATTAGTCGTTCCGATCAGATTTTCAACTATGCCACTTTCATTCGAAGACTCAACTTCGTCGAGCTCGCGCAGGACCTCACGGACCAGCTCTTTGTCCGTATCGCCACCTGCGAACGCTTGGAACGCCTCACGCTCGTTGGCTGTACCCTCCTATCCGACGAGAGCATATCCAAGGTCGTCACTTCATGCCCTAGCCTCGTTACTATCGATCTCACAAACGTTTGCCAAGTCACCGATAAATCCATTATCGACCTTGCTCTTTCGTCTCCGAAGTTGCAGGGCATCAACCTGGGGAATTGCAAGGAGATCACGGATGCTGCTGTCCTCGCCCTTGCCGAAAATTGCCCCCACCTCCGTCGGATTAAGCTATATGGTATTGAAGCCATCACTGACGAGCCCATCCGCGTCCTCGCGTTGAATTGTCCTTTGCTCCTTGAGGTGGACCTGAACCAATGTCCTCGGGTCACAGATCGACCTATAAGGGACCTTTGGGAACGCTCATACCACCTACGAGAGTTCCGCCTCTCGGGTCTCGTATCGCTTACCGACGCTGCGTTCCCCGTCCCCCCGCTCGCGCCTTCCGGCGTGTCCGATGTCGTCAACCCTTTTCCCTACAACTCTACATCGTCGTCACCGACTCTGGAGCTTCCTCCTCTCATCCTCCCCAAACCTTTCGACCATCTCCGCCTGTTAGATCTTACCTCATGCATGCACCTCACCGACGACGCTATTGACGGCATTATATCCAATACGCTCAAAATCAGACACTTGGTACTGGCGAGATGCTCCAGTCTTACAGACAACGCTCTTTTCAGTATAAGCAAGCTGGGCCGAAACTTACATTACCTCCACTTGGGTCATGTGTCGAAGTAAGTAAGATCGAGTATATTGACCTCGAGCGGGATAGTGACCTTGCCTTGTAGTATCACAGACCGCGGAGTTACTGCGCTCGCCCGGTCTTGCGTTCGGCTACGCTACATTGATCTCGCTGCCTGCATAAACTTGACAGATCTTTCTGTCCACGAGATCTCAGCATTGAGCAAGCTTCGCCGCATTGGGCTTGTCCGTGTTACAAACCTCACCGACCAGGGTGTATTTGCGCTTGCGGAGCGCCATCACTCCCTCGAACGCATACATCTTTCGTATTGCGAAAGCATTACTGTATCCGCGATCCACCATCTCCTCCAGAAGCTACCCCGGATGACCCATCTCAGTTTGACCGGTATTCCTGCATTCAGGAGAAAGGAATTGCAAACGTTCTGCAGGGCGCCGCCAAAGGTTCGCTTTGATGATCAAGTTATGTTGCTCATATTCAACTCTTGCGTTTGAATAGGAATTCAATGCCAACCAACGCGCTGCCTTTTGCGTGTATTCGGGCAAGGGCATCACTGATTTACGAAAATATCTCCAAACCCTCGCCAGCATGGCCGATCGAATGTCTGATCGCATGTCCGAGAACGACTCTGATGATGACACGGCCACCATCGGTCCGCCGCCCGTTGTTCCAGGGGCGTGGCCCGAAGACACCCGGCCGTTCTACCCGACCCACCTTTCCAATGGCCAGTCATCGACCACGAATGGGTCCAATGGTCTTGGGCTCGCATTCCTTTCCCAACCGAATATCAACCTTCCGTCGGATATTCGAGCCCATCGGCATAGGAGCGGAGGCTCCCAAACATTCACCACAAATCCTGATCGTTTGCTCTCCGCGACGCATTTGGCATCCTCTGAGCCTGCCACCCCGCGGGACAGCACAATACATGCACTGCAGCAGACCGAACGCCGAAACGGGACTTCGCGCTCCCTTGTGAGGGCTGCGCTCACCCCCGCAAGCGGTACGATGACGCCCGAGGACCCCTCTATGGCCGGGCCCGGTCCCACGACCGTTTCTAACTCGAACAGGAGAATTCGCCGGAGAGGTGACGGGCGGAATGAAGAAGGCGTGGTTACGAACGGGGATGGCGGCAGCCATACCCATATATCTCGCCTGGACTCTGCGTCTGCACCTCCTCCCGCAGACCGTACACTGGCCCAGCAGTATGCACAGTCCCACGCCCAGCATCGCAGCGCTACGCCATCCTCTGGCGCCACTATCGGCGTTGTTGATGACCGAGACCTCGATCGCGAGCTGGAGCAGTCTGTGCAAGCGGCACTGGGGGGGACCATGTCCAGCAACGCGGATCCCGAGGTAGCGCGAGGACGAGCTCGGGTCCAACGGTCTGCGTTTAGGAGCCGTGCCGAGCAGTATGCATCTGTGTTGTTTGGTAGGGGCAGTAACAACAATAACAGTGGCAACAACGGTGATGGCGAAGGGGCGGCGGGTGGAACAGAGACGTAATGAGCATCTGTGAAAGACGTGCGTTTCATTCCACCATTTACTGCTATATCTCATTTTCTACTACTGTTCCTGTATCGTGGCATTATCACAAGGCTATATAAGTGTACAATCTACCCACGACCAAACTTGTTACCTATCGTGCCAAACCTCTAAACAGATAGCTACATACCTACGTCTACTCTCATGCGTCCACTTTCTAATCAGATATGTTTGCCATCTAAAACTCTTCCCCGCGTCCGCGTAGCATCTGAGTATTCCGCCATGACTGGACGCTGTATGGCAATGCTACAGCAAAGGATTCTAATGATATCATCTATGCTCAACGCGGCGCTCAGGGTGGCCGGATGGTTTTAGAGCATGAAAAAGGGTTATGTAGCTACGAAAACGGTCACTCCCCCGGTAAATATCCGACGAGAGAAAACGTCTGTAAAAATGAAACATGAAATCACCTCATATCTTGATTATCATGGAGCTCCCGCGTGAACTAGATGCTATCCCGCGCATTATTATCAGATTTTATCGATCTAGTTTAACTCAAAATCGCATGTACTCATACTGTTGGCCAATGTCTACCGTAGTCCGCTGGGAGGTCCTGGTGGTGAGTATAGTGTTACATAATATTTGCTGTGCAATCGAGCCGTTGGCTTCACCACGAGTTGCGAACTCACCGCCAACATCATTTCCCCGCGACACATGGCCTCAGCTTCAGACGTCCGCGATATCCTCTCGCTTCCTCACCCTTCCTCTGGACCGTCCCAACCCAAGAAACTTGTCCCCGGCACATCACGAAAACCTGAGGGAATCTCGCGGGAGCTGTATTCGCTCATTGGAGACAAAGCGCCCACTCTCGTTCCTCAGTTCACCCGCCCGAAGTTCAAGCAGAAACCTGTATTTGGAAAGGGGAAGGTCAAGTGGTATGTTGCTTAAACTTCGGCACTCGCGTATTTTACGTATTCAAGAGTCTTCTTAGGGAGTGGAAGTCCTTCTCTAATCCTGCACGCGCAGACTCGCTGCGTCTCTCGCACTGGGAGAGCGACAACGTTAAAGATGCTAGTGAGATACTTGATATAACCCGATTCACATCTGACCGCTGATATGCCATTACCTGAGCACAGGCTACCGATTTGCGCAATACAACGTGGAACCGCCAGTGTATACTTATACCGCAGAGGAATATACTCGGTACTTAGAAGGTCCAATTTATTACATCTCCTTCCAAAAATAGTGTGGCTAAAGATAAGACGTCCCCTAGATCCCGACTGGAGCAAAGAGGAGACTGATTACCTGTTCTCGCTCGCGCGCGAATATGACTTGAGGTTCTTGGTAATGGCAGATCGCTATGACTATCCAGGGAAAATCAGAAGTATAGAGGTGAGGCATTTCACATATCAGGATATCGAATGTTAAGATTGCTTTGCTGTAGGACATCAAATGGCGATATTACACCACATGTCGACGACTTATTCGCAATCGACCATGGGCAGGAGATGACACCAGCAAAAATCAACTCCTGGCTGCATACAACTTTGACAAAGGTAAAGAGATAAAACAAAGTCACGGCTATCGCGCGTCATACTAAAATATTTCTTTCATCTAGACCACGAAGAACTTCGCAAAACGTATCTGATCGGATTATATGACCGCACGCCGGAACAGATCGCCGAAGAAGAGGCTCTCTATGTCGAAATCAAGCGTCTCGAGCAGGTGGAGCGTCGCTTTTCCAAGGAGCGTGATGATCTGCTCCGTACGCTCGGCGGCATCGAGAGTGGATTGATGGGATTGCGCGTGGACCCGGACGCTGCTACCGGCTTGCCCCTCGATCCCAAGCGAAAGAAGAAGAAAGGGGACGGCTCGGAGATGGAGAGTCCACTGAGCGCCATCCTCCCGCTCGCAGGCCCGTCGCAGCCGAAGAGGAAGGAGAGTGTGAAACAGCCAAGCAACGGCAAGTATCTTGCTTTTACCAACGTATATAAAATCTGACATGATACTTCGAACATAGATGCACTGCACTGCATGATCCGTCTCGACCCATCGAGCATCGTCCCATCAACAAACAAATCATCTCATACGCCGGTATATTTGCGATCCACGCGCTTACCCGCTCCCAAAGCGAACATCGCCACGAAAGTGGCTGGCGTGCTTGCCGAGTTGAAGATATCGTCTACGAGGCTTGTCATGCCCACTCAAGCCAACCTGGAAAGACTAGAGGCGCTGCAGACCGCGGCTGTGGGTCTCGTGGATATAAAGCGCGCTGTTGATCGAGTCGAGCAGGATATTCGGATGATGAAAGCGAGATTGAGGGGAAGCGAGCCGCTGGATGGCCAATCTATGGATGAGACGGGCGTGCCCGGTGTATTAATGATTCCCGAAGACACCAGCGTACGTACAAATGTGATACTCTACCGAGGGCTGTCCTGATCTAGCATCTTTTCCTTCTATGTAGCGCAAGCGATCTGTGTCGGTATCCTCCACCGGTACCGCTGCAACCACCCGCACAAGCACCAATAAGCGGCGAAAGAGGTGATTCGGTCATGTATCTACGTTATCATGGGTGCGATGTTAGGTAATACTGTTATGCGCCGGCATGGCAGAGACCGCATGAGCGCTCGCACACGCGAAATTGCCTCGTGCACATGGGTGAATTGCTGTTTGATTTAATGTTGTACCTGCGGGGGAGACCGGTAGCTAGGAAATACGAACTCTACACACACCCTATGCAATATCCCCAATGTTGCGTAGCGCTGCGATCTCCGGCCTTCCGATTGAGCTCAGGAGGGGAAACAGGAACGATAGCACACGAGTTGCTAAGTGATGGGCGCTGAGTCTAATCAATATTCAACGTAGGCCGTGCCTGTTGCCTGCCGACCTAGTAATATACGACGCGGAATATATGAGAGTCAGGGATTGAGGACGTACGATGCGATGCGATGGGGGGAAGGACTTGCCTATAAGTATATAGCGTCAGGATCTCTGCGCGACGACCATAGATTGAGATTTGAATGGAGGCGGACTTTGCTCCAGGCCGAAACGCAGGTCGTTGCTACTCAGCGTGTTGTGTGATTTGCTATCGTGTGCACGGGGTGGCGATGTATCGCCCAGGGTGCCGGCGCGGAGGGGGTATAAAAGCTCCCTGAAGTGATGGTATTTCAGTTCAACTGTGTGGGGAACGACCACGAAGTGCAAATCTGCTGGATCGTCGCGGAGTACTACGCCGCCAATCCCTCAGAGCTGTGACTCAGGAGATAGATCCCGAGTCTGCTGTGGCGAGACCGTACGTACTCTTACTCTGAATGGATCGCGGGGTATAAAGCTGTTGCTCATGCTAGAGACCCGGGTAGGGGGGGAGAGTCGACGTGTGGGTTGGGTACAAGCAGGGGGGGTTGCTCCCGGTGGCTTGAGGCAAAAGCTTGGGGGCAGCCGATGCCCATACGCAGAATGCGCTCCGAAAACGGGAGGAGGGGTCGGCTTTTTTCTTGCTCATCTAGCCGCTTCTCTCCCAAGCTGCGATAAGAAGGAAAAAACGGCCTAGCGGGCCTCGTCTGCCTGCTCCGGTTTCTGCTGCCTATTAACTCGCCCCGGCCTCGGCTCAAATGGATACAAAGCCTGAGCGGTAAAATCACGCACCCCGAAGTCGTGTAGGAGTCAAAAACGCACCTGCCAGTGGGCAGTGGCGAATGAATAGGCTTGAAGATCAATCGTATAGTGTCGAAATGACGTTGAGGCGGTTGTCAACATGAAACTAGGATACGCATTATAAATGAATCCAAATTGGCTTTCCTTAAAGTGCAAAGCCGCCCGCGTACATTCTCGAGGTCGAGGTTGTGGCGACCGTATATACTTGCCTCCAGTCATCGGAATTGGGAAAGGCTGAATGGCTGGGGGGGTGCGTTGCAGACTAGCAACGGCACGACCGGGGGCCCTGGCGCGCCCTCGATAGATTCTTCAAAGGCAATCTCTGATGAAATGAAACGCGTCTGCGGCGGGCTGTTGTTATAGTATATGACGTCTGCGGGGTACATACCTATTTATTCACATTCATACATCGACGTACTATCGACGCGAGAGAAAGCTCTTCCTTTAGTATTGACGTTCTCAGTTGAGTCGGGTAAAGGTACTACCTTCTTGCTATTTCAAATAATTTCCCAAGCTCTCTAGGAACTCCAAAGCGCGAGCTCAAAGATCGCATGCGTAAAGTCTAACCGAACCGAGTCGGAGATAAGACTTGCACGACTCCGGCGAGCCACCTTGATGAAGAAACATCTCCTTGCACGAGTCTATCAAGCCAAGATACCCTCCTTATTCGATCCGCCGGTGGTACATCTTTGAGAGTCCTGTTATGGAGACGGGGGGGAATAGAGCGTAGTATCCCTGAGTCAATTTGTGGCTTTTGCGCTCTGAAAATGACGCCGAGTTCACAGTGATCATGCAAGGACGGGGGGTACGTATACCATGGATTCACATTCGTGAAGAGGAATCGCGACAAGCCGTACATAATTACTTACGTGCTGGTGTTACTGTGAAGGAGTGCTAGTGCTGTAACGAAACTCCGTCCTGGCGGAGTGCTGCCGAAGATGTTGCGAAGAAGCAAAATAGAGCGGCAGTGGCAGTGCACTCCTGGCCATAATCTTGCCCTGAGGGTGTCAGTCTGTCAAGAGTCAAACGTTCCACACCCTACACGCGCGAAACTCGAGGACAGGACACAGGCCGAGTAGATCTCGGGCACACGGCGTTATGGTCGCCTCCCTTTCGGCACCAGGCATGCTATTCGCTTCGGCATCCTAGGCAGACGGCCGCCACCATATCTATGCCCGCGCAAACCACTTCGAGCCGCAGTTCGTTTTTTTTTCGAGGACGGATTCATTCCATCGAGAAGGTTGCGCCGGTGTGAGGAATTATTGGCTGGTTACCCATATGGTGGGAATGTGATACGGAACAATACTGATCAAAGAATGGAAAGTCCGTCGAGCCACTAATTTACGGGGCGCTGCTAACTGCTATGGGCGCCCCAGCCGTCCGCGCGGGTCCCACATCGCCCTAATACGTCATTGGAGCTTATTCCCATATCAACTTGGAGGAAGAAAAAGACTGGGGAGATGAGGCCTGAGGGTGAGACCAACGAACGACCCCCTCGCAACGCGCTCCACGCATCAACGCGTGATGCAGAGTCGCGAGATCTCTGACCCCGACCAATGACAAGCGCTAAGCAGACGACTCAGGCCATGAAACCTCGGCTTCTTTGGCTCGTTATGGTGAGCGCTCTCGTATCCCATTTCCCAGCAGAAAGATCGGGCCCCTTTGGCTGCTTCTCTGAATCCGATCCCAAGTCAAATTCCACAGGCGCTTTGGCTAATGGCAGCGGGACTATATTTAGTCACGACATATGATCTTAACACTATGGGTGGGGTTATTTCATCGAACGCTTGTGCTCTATCCTCCGATCGTCCAGGCCAGGGGTGGGAGAGGGATGCTCATGCGCATTGTGTAAAAACTAAATCGCCGCTGACAAGACGATCTCAAGTGTGGTTTGGAACGTGGGATATGTCTGGAATACCCGAGCGCGTGTGAAAAAGCGCGCGTGAAGTGGTGCATGGCAACTAAATCATATCTCGTTTTCACAAGAGTGGGCGCCTGTCCAAAATGCTATATATAAGCTTTTGTAATTGAATTTCTTATCAGAGGACGAAAACAATATTGCGCAGCCCAGCCTGGAATGCGCGACTTTTCCCAGGGGATGTGACGGACCTGCCAAGTGAGACGGAGCACCTTATGTAAGTAACAATGCGAGCCACTCTCATTGTAGCGTTTGGGAGCGTGCCTTGTCTTCGAGGATGTGGCAACGCGGTAGCTGCCAGAAGTTGAGCCACTCTTTTGCCGGGGAAAAGGCAGCCCCGAAGCGAGCGTGCACGGCAGGGACGGCAGCGGCGAAGCCAGCAGGTGGTGAATACGCAATATCAATGGCTGCAAGCGCGTGTGCGCACGTTGCTTCCGTCCACTCCTGGAAACTCAAAGCTCCTGCGCGTCGGACGCGCAGCTATTCGCGAGCGATTTTTTTTTTGCAGACCCATGTCGGCACGGTTGCGACGAGCGGGGACGCTGGCGAGCGCGGGGGGAGTGGGGGAGTCTGCGCGCCCGACCCTCTTTCGCGAGTGTTTTAGCTAAGCCACACGGCCCGCGTGGACCCACGTCATAATTGGGGCTGCATACGAAAATACGAAAAACATCGCGGGCAGGAGATCCAGGAGAGCAGATACCCCCCGGAGACCCGTCTCTGGCCCTTTTTGTAATTGGTTCGACGCGCACCGTGGCCCGAGACACCTGCGTTTGTGGTCTGAATCGCCATTGCCCTTCTGGACCCGTACCATCACGTCCTCGTCCCTCTGCGCTTGCGGGAAAGCTCAGGTCGCGGTTATCCTCACCTTAGCTAGCGCTTCCCTCGTCCCGACCGTGCGCACATTGACAGCCGCCCGCTGACACGCCCAATAACCCCGCTATCGACTACTTGCCGCGGTGCAGTCATCTCTGGCAGAGTCCTCGCCCTGCTCGCTGCACTACTCGGGACAGCTTCACCGCACGCCACATTTTCGATTCTCGGCCCGCACGTTTGGGCCGTTTCCTGCGGGTCGTCTTAGTTCCAAACCATTGCCATTTGGTGAGCATTAATCGTCGTGTCTAGGCGCGCCCGAATCGTCCACTTACCTCCCCACCATTTCCCATTTCCCTCGCGCGTCCGTCATCCTGGCCTTACCCGTCCTCCTCGCAAAGCTCTTCGCCTCTCCATCGCCACTGATGGAAGTGCTTTCGACCGTGCCTGTCACGCCTGCTACGTTCTACCAGCATCCGCATGCAGGCGTCGAGCGACTGCAAGGCCTCGAGGTGATCGCCCGCCCACCGTACTCGCTTCGGCCTCGAATATCCGGCTCCCTCGTCGGAAGTCCGTCCATGGATGGGGTTACGAGGCCAGGCAGGCTCGATTTACGACGGTGTTCGGTAGAGGAGTCGGACGCCGGCAGTGAGAGCGAGCACGAGAAAGGTTTCGATGGGGGGCGCGACGTGCCGCCTATAACCAAATCTTCCTCCGAGGCTGACATCCTGGTCAGCGCACTCGTCTCCACTCCACCCGCATTCCTCGCTTCGGCCTCGGCCAAATTGTCCCCTAACGCGACCCCTTCTGTCTCTCAGTATCAGTCTTTCTTCGAATTCCCTTTACCCGCCACCAACTCATTCTCCAGCTCACCTCCTTTACTAACGCCAACTCCCACCCCCTCGCAACGTGCCTTTTTCATCCCACCATCCTCCGATGCATCGGCACCTCCTGAGGCACAACCACCTCCCCATTTCACCTCTCCTGCAAGCAACCTGACGTCTAATATTCCTGTACTCGGAGAGCGCAATACACCAAGACCATTCTTCGAGAAAGTTCAAGTGGTGGAAGGCTCACATCGTGCGCCCGCAGTCGATATGAGGCAGGAGTCCGAAAAGATGCAAGACGCGCGGACTGCAAAGAAATGGCACGTACTGCAGGAGCTCTTGGAGACCGAGCGCGCATACGTCTCCGACTTGCTTATCCTCGTTCAGGTTTGTTCATCATCATCGACTTGCGTCGTGGCTTCTTACGACTGAATTACGTCACGTTAGATATATATTCCTTCATTGCCGCAAACGCACAAGCTTACCCCACAGCAGCGGGCGTCGATCGCTAAAAATGCTCGGGCGATACTGGAATTTCATCAAGGATTTGCAGTCGGTCTCGAGGAGCTGGTCTGTGCGCAGGACGTCGGGCGAGGTAAAAGCGAAGATGGAAGCGAGCGTCAAGAGGGGAATGCCAAAATGGGAGCGGTGGGGCTAGGGCTTGAGACTGTAATAGAAGCCGTGGCTCGTCGATTCGCTCAGGAGGTGCGCTTTCTCACAACTCCGCCCACCCAATCGCCTTTTTTAACCCGCATCATGTGTTTGTTTCGCTTGTCGTGCGGCCGTTATAGGCAAACAACTTCTCTGTGTACGAGGCCTTTTGTTCTGACCATTCTGAAGTCGTCGATGCCCTCCGCCGCACAGAATCTCGCAGTAAAAACGAGTGGGGGAGATTTGAGAAGGCCTGCGCGAGCGCTGCGTCTGAATTAGGGGGGTCGTCACGACGGGTCAGCGGCGCGTTACCGAATAGTGCACCCGACTTGCCAGCATCACCCACCTCACCGCAATGGCCGCCGTCTCCCCCTCCCCCTACGAGTGCTCCGCCGACTCGTACTCATTTCCGCCGACACTCAATGGATACTGCGTCCCTCTCGCCGTCCTCGGCTGGGACATCCGGTCACAAGCTCGCCTTTCAGGAATACTTGATAAAGCCTATTCAGCGACTCTGCCAGTACCCGCTGCTACTCGGACAATTGTTGGGTAAAGACGACGGGAGCCAGACATCGAAAGTCGTTGAAGAGGCAGTCGGCGCGATGAAATCCGTCGTTTCTCAGGTCAATGGGGCAAAAGCGCGGAAGGAGAACTTGGCAAAGAGCGCATCGGTGGTCGATCGGATGGACCATTCGGTACGATCGTGTGTGCCGAACCTTAAAAACTCTATTGACATAACCCGTCCGCCAGGTTTTGGACGCGGCCTGTTTGAATTCCTTGGGCGGACTCGTGCTTTGCGGGGCGCTCGACGTTGTCCACCACCACCCCAGCCATGCTCCGCTCACGACTCCGATCAAGGTCCGGTACATGGGCGTCTTCATTTTTCCCTCTTTCATACTGTTCGCAAAGGTCAAGAAGGGGAAGATCTATGAGCCCCGGTACTGGTTCCAGCTGGAGAATGCGGATATCATCGATGTGAACGACCAGACTTGTATGTATCCTACACTCATTCGGTCCTTGCCTAGTTCGCTGGTCGCTCACGCTATGCTCATTCACCTTAGCCTTGCTCGAGCATTCGCTCCGCGTCTCGTGTTCACAGCACCATTTCGAGCTGGCTGCGTCATGTCCGGCGGAGAAGGGTATATGGCTGGCCGCGCTCGAAAGCGCTCGCTCGATGGAGTGCAAAGCGCGCGATCTCCCCCCGTTCAAGCTTCTTTCGACCACGTCCAGCGCCCCCTCTCCCGCTTGCGCGGAAGACGACAATATTGCAAAACTTGAGGAGCTCGGCTCGCTGCAGCGCCTCAATCGGACCACCTCTTCGACGTCCAGCGTGAAGTCGTTCTTTGTTTATGATACGTCTCTCATCCTCAAGCGGTGCACCCGGCAATACCGCGATCTCGTCGATCGTGGGTTGGAAGACGTATCGTCCGACCAATGTCTTGGCGCTCGAGCCTACGCTCAGAGAGTCAGGTCGAGATCGCTGCATGAAAAACGCACGGAGCCTCCCCCGATGCCGGAGTTGATCATTGGCCGGGAGTATGGAACGAGCGGCGGCGTTATTGCGCGCGGGCGCGCGATCATATCCGAAACCCTCCAGTCGCCGCCGTCGCCCGGCTGTACATCGTCATCGTCTGGCTTGGTGAGAGCGAAGTCTTTCTCTTTTCTCAGGAGGGGGATCCAGGAGGACGGGAATCAAGAAGGAGGGGGCCCCAGTCCGGAACACAGTGACAGTGAAACGAAGCGGCTGAGGCGAGAGAGCGCGCCGGCTGCGAAAGTATCCACAGTCTCTGTATTCGCCAACCTTTCCAACCAAGCCAGCCCGCGCCCTCACGGCGTGTCTCACACCATTCCGGATCTGCTGAACGGTGTCAATACTGAAGAATTTCCTCGGGCCCGCGTTCGGACTCAGTCGTCCAGCAGCCGCACATGGAGAAAATCCCTCCGGTTTGTGGGGGAGCCTGGCGAACGCCTGCGACGCTCGTCGGTGCACCACGAAGATGACCAAGGCGGCGCGTTCATGGAGGGCGTGACGACGCCTGCCACTGTCATTCGCCGACTGTCGAAGATCACCCGCAAAGGCACGCGCGGCCTGCGGGATAGCGCCCCGTCTTCGCCGGCGCAGCCTTCGTGTCCTCCTTTGACCGAAGCACCCCAGGTGCTTGTGGGGGCTACAAACGAATCCGATGTCAATGCTTCTCCTGACTCTACCTCGAGTTCCTCGTCGTCCGAGGCACATACCCCACTCTTCGATCATCCTAGTACAAGCACCCCTCAAGAGTCATCGGGAGCGTCCTCCACCGCGGAGCCAACTCCCAGTATATCGAAACGACCTCAAAAGGGCTCTCTTTTCTTCCTCCATCTCAGTCGACTCACGACTACATCATCATCATAATATACCCTCTTTCTACTCACCATATGTATCATACTTCATACTCCTTTACCTTACACTCCTTACCCTTCTTCACCTCTTCATTATTCTATTCTGCCCATAAGGCCTTGGCCCCCCATGCGTGTTTCAGTACTTCTCATATACGAATATATATACACGTTCATCATGATGCAGCCAGCACATACATAGTTAACGAAATGTACAATCTACAGATCAACAAACAATAAAAGCACGACGACACGATAGCAAGATTATAGGCAAAGTTCATATCTGTCGTAAGGAGTCGCAGGTGCTCGTGGATCTACGGTATCAAATTATGTGCTCGAAGGAGAGCACCCCACTCTTCCTTCTGTAGCTCGGCCTGCTCAAGATTACGCCTGAGTTTACTAGAGATTAATCGAGCGTTAGCTACTTTATTGGGATCCATATGAGCGAATCTGCGGTACTTACGCGTTTTCTTTAGCAAGCGCGTTTTTAGCTTCCTTTGCCTCTCGTAGGTCAGCGATCAGAGCGGTCCAGGCTTCTTCGGGGGGCAAGTTGACGTCGTTGAACATTCCATCTAACTCCTCGTTGAACGCCTGAAAGAGCAGCATTTAATTTTCAGGAGTTGCGCGAACGAGAAAAGATGTGCTTACATCGTATAGAATCTCGTTTTCTGCCGTGGCATCAGAGAGTAGTTGCTTGACGAGGTCACATTGTCTTTTCGCTCGCTGCAGCTCGCTTTGAGCCTTGTCCAGCTCGGCTAGTTTCTATTTGATGGCGCAATCAACGATGGATCCAATATACGGATAATGCGAAACGCCCTACCTCCTTGAAATCAAACGTCAGCTGTTTGAGGTCGTTGTGCAGAGAGTCTTGATGAGTTGTGGCCCGCTTCAAGCCCTGATCTGTTTCCGTGACCAGTTCCTCGAGCCTTTTCGTCCATTCTTCCATTGAAGACCCCTCAGTAGCTCCGAGGACTGAGCTCACAACCGGAGTCCGACGTACACCCTGACCTCTACCCTGCTCGATCAGTCGCTGCATTTCCTGCAGCCGAGCCTCAGCCGCCTTGCTCTATAGAATAGAGTAAATATCCATGAGTTAACGCACGAGAGGGTGCTGATTTCGAAACCTACCGCATTATACCGACTGTACGGAATCTGGGTCGGGCGACCGGATATCCCAAGCTTAGGGTGCAGGAGCTCGCTTGCTCCCTCGTCCTGGGTAATCGCAGATTTCATTGCATCGACTTCTAGCTTGATCCGTTTGACCGCTCGTCTGGACGACTGCACCTAAGAATTGTCCCGCAAACTCGTTAGTGCACACCTAGGCAGGCGGTATAGTATGGACTTACATCTGAGCGAGCCGACTCGGCGGCATAGACAACCCTTTCAGAAAGCTCATTCACGGATTGCTTTGCAGCGGCCGCAGCAGCGGCCCCGCTCTTACGTTCCTGGCGGGCTTGTGCCGACACTCGTCGGGCTCCTGAGACCCTGCTTGGCGAGCCAAATGTCTTCGTTTTAATCGCGACTGATGGTTTTCGTACGGACGCCTTCTTCTTAATTGACAGGGGTTCGATAACTGCGAAGGAGTCGGTCCTCCTCGGCGTGGTGACTGTACTTAAATCAGTTGCGACAGCACGAGCTGAAGGCTCGGCTGTCCGGGGACTTGAAGGGGGAGGTGTGGTTTCTTGTGGGCGATCGGACATGGTAGGGGTGGTAGGAGTTTCGGATCGCGAATAAAAATCGACTATATCGTTCATCGGTTCCGCCGAGTCCGCGTCAGGAGGGTTTGGGCTGGGTAGGGGCGTGCGCGGGCCTAGAGGCTGTCGTCGTTCGGCAAACACTCCTCGAGGCCTTGACGTGTCTTTCGGTGAAGTCGTAGACTCTATGACTAGAGGCGCGAGCTGTGGCTTAGATGTTTGAGGTTCGGGTGAAGGGGCTCCAGGTGGGAGAGGCGGGAGATCTACAATCTAGGTGTAAGTACAACCCTGGTAAAAACACGCAACAGACAGACCATCTTTTTTCATGGAAGCAAGATCTGGGCCTCGTTGATTGCGGCTGTTCTGTTTCGCTAGCTCAAGCCGCATGCTTAAATCCCACTCAGACTCATCTACACCATGAGCTGTCAGCATATCCTCGTCTCTTGGCGTCCCCGGTCTAGAGCCGTCAGACTCGCCCAAGTAGGCGCCCGGAGATCGATGTCTCTTTTGCTTGCCAGGAGAGCCACGATGACTCAAAATGACCGAGTCATCCTCGAATTCGTCCATCATGATGGAGGTCGCCACAGTTGAATTCGAGCGATATGTGGACTTGTATGTGCTGTTTGTTAGCGTTGTTGACCGGGATGAGACCTGGCTCGCGGCTGATCGAGATCGCCTATGGCTGTTCATGCTCCCAAAGACATCGCCTTTGGGACCGCCAGGTCGAGCGTTGAAGAGATTTCGCGAAATCACATCGAGGCCGAATATAGCGGCGCGGGTGCGGTTTGTCGAGGGTGTGGATGGAGCGGAGTTGCGTCCAGTCCGGAATTTGAACAAACCAAATTGGTGTACTACGATATCGCGAATGCACGGATGCCTTAGGTGTGGTCTATGACGAAAGAGTGGGAAAACGTACTGGTTTGAATAATTCGCTTGTGTACAGTACTCGTCTGAACAATATCCTCCTCGGGAACGTCGCTCGGGTCGTTTGAGGTTACCGTATACCTACGCGTACCAAGCAATAAGTTGGGATTAAATAGTCAATAGGTTGGGGAGTAGGCACCTGCATAGATCACCTGGCATTGGCTGCGCCCTCACAATCGCATAAGGCCCACAGTCGACACCAAACGGAAGCGGATCAGCGGTCCCTAATTGATCAATGTGCAAGATGATTTTCCCCTATGAAATCAAGGTCAAAAGTCTGCGATTATTCGCGTCCTATACGCAACGCGCACCTTCTTCGGCTCTCCGAGGTACGCAGTCCTCTGATACACGTTGAAGTATGTCCTTGCAATATTCGTTTTCCGTCCCGAACTTGATGAGCTGCCTACCTCGATCTCTTCGGAAGCAAGGGCTAGTGATCGGCCTTGCTTCGTCCTGTATAGGGCCTGCGCATTCCATAGATTCTCCAAAAACCGCTGCTTGGCCGCCGTGGATTTGGGGGATTCGAAGTGAGAGGGCGCGGGAGGTACCACGGCGCAGAGTGACCGGAAAGGTCGATTGGACCACTTGTCGGTTTGGTCCTGAGGCGGTTGTTCAAGATAAAAGTGGAATTCTAGTAAAAGGGGAAGTGCATTAGGGAAGCCGGGTAATACATTGAAGATCAGAGACCTACCGGGACTCTCCGGACCTCCGACATCCGTACAGACCACATCTGTCACATCCACCACGCCTTTGCAGCTCATTCCATCTCTCCGCAGGCCAGGAGCTTTGCTCAAGCCCAGCAGTCCACCGGACTTAGTCACCTTGTCAATATCATCCAAGCCGGCAAGTGAACGTGCTGAGGCCGTAGGGGACTGTCGCTTGACTATCATCAATCGGTCATCGAAGAGAAAGAGACTGCAATGAAGGATTTCAGCGGAAGCCGCGGCCGAGTTCGACGCGGGCGGAACCATGTCCACAGGCAGGTCGTCGACGTCAATGCAGTCGATGAAACGACGGCTATTGCTAATGAGTGCAGGCTGATCCAGATTAAAATGCTAAGACTCTTGTTTTATGACTGGGTTCATGACAGTGAACTCACAGGAAAACCATCAACGCTACCTTGTAGGCAGTACATCACAGCCGCGCGACGCGTCTCTTCGTCTGTTTCGCAGAGGGCAATTTTACTTGCAATGGCTTCGGCTTCAATAAGTCTTGCCCGCTGAGGATCGTCATAGGCCATATATTTTATCATCACTGCAAGGCGGGAAATGTTAATTATATTGAACACACGCTCGGAAAGTGATGAAATATACAAACTCCTAAACAAAAGAGTATATCTGGGGATGCGCTGAACAGGGTCCATGAGGAGCTCTCGTAGGCCGACCCGACCTCGCGCCTCCGCTGTAGAGTACTTGATACGCTGGGTTGGAGTATGGATCAGATATCAGCGAATTCCGAGGTAATAGATGAAAGGAGACGTACATCAATGAACTCTGCAAATCCACCATTTGATCTCCTCATAACTTCGCGCTCGAATATTGCCTGCGCCTCGTCTCGCTTGATGTAATACTGCTTGTAGCACTCAAAACCTCTCAAGTCTCGAAACTGCATGCCGAAAAGAGAGGTCTATGCTTCGAAGCGAAGACGATGCCAGGCTGAGGAAACCCACTCACGTGTTTGAGTGCCACATCGCCAACACCTCCCACAAGCTTGGCGCCATTAGGGCCAGCCATCTTCTCCAAATCGACCAAGAAAAGCTCGTTGACAGGTAGTATATGGTCAATGTTTCCGAAGAGGGTCTTCGCCTCATAAGCAGGGATGATGGCAGTTTCCTTCTGTCTTGCGAAAGACCTTAGAGGGTCCGCATATTCCTGTAGGACGGAATTTGAGGAAGTGTCAGGGATGATAGAGATTCGACGATGGAAGAGAGCGACGAGCCTGCTTTAACATTCGAAGACGCCGTACGTAAGACCGTTCTGTTGTTACGAGTTCGTTGATAACATCCGCCAGGACAGACTCATCAGCTTTACTTGAGAGACCAGCCTGTAGGTATGGTTAAGCCGTTGTCTGACGACACCCACAGAGACAGCGGATGTGAGAAGGGAGCGCACTGGTGTGTCCGATTCAGCGGGATCCGACAACGCCGCGCCACTAGATGCTGACGCCAATCGTGTCTTCGTGCCATCCGGAGATATATGTTCGCCAAGAGAGGTTATTAAGTCCTGCACCTCTGAAGTACACATGCGTGAGTATTTTTTATCCATGTCTACAGCCTCTGCAAACTCGACCTTGGGATAATGGTTTTCCGCTGGCGGGGCCCTCTACCACAACGTCACAATAAAAGGCCCGCTTGGTGATGGAAGTAGAGCCACCGGACGATTGGCTATCTTGGTCGTTTAACGGGACAGTCTTTCGGGGAGAAGATTGGAGCATGGTATAAAGTTATTTAATTGAGATTAAAAGATAGTCGGTGAGCCACGGTGGGTGGCGAGCAAAGAGCGGGAGTAGGCGCTAGGGGAATGCTCAGGGAAAATCTTGGAGTCGTCGTCGTCGCCGTCGTGTTGCTGGGGGTGGGGCGCGTCCTCGCCAGTGCTGGCTGTCGTCTGTGACTCCAAGGACAAATCGCGGCGTTGTTCACAAACGGCGTGGGTTGTTTGATTATGTAAGCCGGCGTCGCGCTCATCACGTGACCTGAGGATGGCGAACGCGCGCGATCGCCCAGACAAGTAATTCAGTATAACGAGCGCAGATTGCCTCGTCCGCCGCCGGGGGATCTGTGGCGATACGCGCGATCAGCAGGCACGACGCCGGCGGGAGACCTCAGCATCGATTTAAACACGCCAGTGGTTGAGCAGTTGAAACCTTGAGCTTGAAAGCTAAAAGGCTCGAACTTTGACCGAGCGAGACTGCGCTTCTTTGAACCCTCTTCCTGTGTTTCGTCGCTTCACCCGGGGACCGAGATGGGCGCTGATCGATCGTTCAAGATAGTTATCTTGGGACAAAAAGACTCGCGGGCCCATGGGGTCTGGGGCGCGTGGCTCGGGTGTCGAGTGTGCTATCTAGGCGAGCGATGCCGTGTGCCTCCTTGTCATATCTACATATTATATGACGCACACAATATGTTGATCAAAAAGCGTTCATGAGGCAGGATGATATCGGCGTCGGCTTTGCGTGCTTGCGCAATAGAAGGCAAGTTCGAGCAACAATCCTTTGACCGTGATCCTAAGGGGTATAGATGGGCCTTCATCGCACCGTATGGCTGAGGCTGGATTTGATGCAGAACAGAAAAGCGTGATGTACATCGCGACCTTGTGAAGAGCAAAGGGAAAAGGACACGGGAGGGGTAGATGCACTCTAACACCTACCCCTGGTGAAGAATAAAAGTCGCTAGACCAGGCGGGTGCGAGCATCGTGGGCCTTGAAGAGACTAGGTGAGCGTGCTTGAGCTGCGGCATGCTACAAGCTTGCGCGCTGCGAGTTCGTGACCGTCCACATGCTACTCTCCAACGACTTGGCCTACTATAAAATATGAAAGTGCGAATAGGGTATGCATAAGAGACTCTCAGAGTGGTGAATTCGCACTTGATTTAATGAGCCAAACTTGTTAATAAGTACCAGAGAAATGTGCAGTCTAGCCTCATCCATGCTCGACTCGGAGAGTAGGGATGTCGCCAGTTTTGACAGGAATGGCATACCAAAGCACGTAGCGCGATAGCACTATCTGCGTCTATCCGACCACGCTTTGTAGTCATCCTCCGCAATACTCTCGGATTCCTTGGGAATGTGAGTGCATGCGATGTGTGAGATATAAGCAAGTATTGTGAGGAGCCATGGATCGGAATTTCGGAAGGGTGTCGGAAGGTGTGCGGTGGTACGGTAACGGAAGTCCGAGCATTCGGTTGTTGATTTGTAAGCATCTCTGTCTATCATTGGCTTCGAACGAACCAGCTTGAACTTGAAGCAACCTCTTGTTTTGCGAGACCAAACGCTGTTATATCCATGCCTACAGAAAATAGTACATCAAAACCTCACAGAGATCGTCTGCCGAACACGGAAATGCCCCGGATATCATACCTATGCTTGGGGAACCCCTGTGCTTACACTTACATGAAGTGAGCTCACTACTTTGATAATTTCTTGAATTTGTCGCCAGCGCGCATGAATGCAGGTCTATCTCTGGATTCATATCACTTGCGCCCCCAAGTTCCACCATTAACTAGCTCCTTCACCATATGATGATATTGCCACTCATTGGAGGTTACTTGGAGAGGCAACGTTAAAAGAGCCCCGGATTCAAAGCGGTCCATTCATTGCTCTTTGCAAAGCTGCTTTTCCGCTGCCGTCCTAATTACGTGGAATATAGGGAGGGAGTCGGCGCCGTGTATCATATTGTATGGCTCATGCTGGCGAGCACCGGTATCTGTGAGTATGCACCCCATGTTACAATCTCAAACAAGTGCCCTAACCTACAAAGCCCTGGATACTGGGGCGGCCGGCGTTGCGAGCGTTTCGAGCGTTGCTATCGCTCGTAGTGTTGAAAGGTTCGAACGTGGCCTGTTTTCCCATAATATCTTTGATTTTATTAGCTGATGCGCCGGAGTGACTCGCGATAGTCCTGAGACCCCTCTTGGTGTGGTCTTCTCCGCGTTTCTGGCAGTCCTTCGCCGTTTCAGCTGCTAAGCTTGCAGGCCACAATGTACGTCAATCCGTTTTCTGACATTCCCCTCAAGTATTAGCTCAAAATATGGAAGCTTCTCCCTGATATCGGATGCGTGCCCCCCTGCAAAATGCCATGCTCGCGGTGAGGGTATGATCTCTGAAGCCATCTTCCCGATGCTTCCCGCCCAATTGGCTAGTAGTATTGGCGACGTCGCGTACACTCAAATCCGATTCACAATAGTGCCCAGCTTGATAGTATCCCCGAGCTTCCATTGAGCGTTGCTGGCGCCCTCCGAGAAAGTCTGACTATCTTCCGGCTGATAGAGAGTAGAGGTTCTCAAGAGCTACCAGCTCCGCTCGCTCAACCTTGTCGATCTTCCGATGCTGGCTTCCCCCACGGCGTGTGCGAAGCCTCATCCATCTCTCATTTTGTCGGAAGGGAATTGAAACGTCGATATCTTCCTTCTTTCCTTCTTGATTTTGGGCTCATCCTTGCGTTGCATGCGGGAGGGACGTTCCGTCGGTCAAAGTCCTTGTGGTTTGCTTGGTTTGCTTGGTGCCAGCACGCCTCTTTCACTCGTCCACAGCGTGGTGTGCTCTCACCGAAATGATCCCCGCTTAATGTGGCTAAGTCCACGGCACCCCTAACATCAGTTAATATCGCTATTGCGCAAGTCTGGCTTCAACTGCGGAGCAAGGCGGCCAATCTAAGGCTTCCCATGAGTCATAATAGTCTCATGACTTACAAGCCAATCACACCTTCTCTGAGCCCACGGCATTGCGGGGCTCCCATCGGACGTTGCAGGCGCCGGAAGGGTCGTTTCAAAAGTAGATGATTTCAAGGCCTGCCGACCGGTCTAACCCCCCCCCCCCCCGTTTGTGATCCGGCCAGATTGTTAGCTACGCCGTGAATTGTCCCAGTCAGTGCCCAGTGCAAGTGCGCGGGTAGAGATGGGTACACTGTTCCGATGGATTTCCCGCTCGCTGCGGGATCGCCCGCAACGGCAGCGGCCGCATCCGAGAAGAGATCGGGCATCCCGTTGGTTCCGCCTTCCACCGCGAAAGAAATCGATGACTCGACGAACGCGCGTTGATCAATATTGCGCTGCCATCCTTAGGCCGTTCTCCGTTCTCTTGGACCTTCCAAGTTCCCTGCTGTTATATTCATGATACGCCTAAAACAGAAAATCCTTAGCGCGCGTGTAGATATCCTTGAGTCACCTGCAAGCGCGTGCACTCGGCTCTGATTGTCGCCGACCTCAGTCTAGCCTGAAGATGAAAGAAAAGCGTAGAACATCCTCCTCGGTCACAGCGACCGGCTCCGCCAGAGTATGCCTTGAATGCGGAGCCCCACGCCGCAAGTGATGCATTGATGAGTCAGGATTTTGGAAGCTGACACGGTACCGACCCACAAAGTCAGGAACCCGTGTCATTTTGCTTCCGAGGCTGGTCTCTATGGCAATTGAATCCATGGGTGCCACACCAGTGGCTCTGCAGCCTGGTGCGAATCATGGCGATCTTCTTGATGTTGATGGATGATGCACGGATGATACAGGCTTTTGCGAAATTTCTGCGTGGGTGAGCGATGGGATAGCAAGTACTAGTACTGCAAGAAATACTAGCCAGCATGATCCAAGTACCTATTCGGCAGCTGGTTTTGGCCCTGTCTTTTGAGCGCCGCCAGCAACGGCGTGAGATCCCTGAGAGCTAGCGAAACACGTCTAGCACGCATCCGGGGCAGGAGCCTTGGCAGCACTGCCGCATATGGATCCCTGGTCCGCAGTTTACGTGGCCGGCACGACTTCGCGGAGTTTCCCTCCGTGCCTCGCGTCATCGACGATCGTAAGCAATCGTAAGCAAGCGTAAGCGTGAATTCATCTTCCAGTCTTTCTGCGCACTATTTTTCAGCAAACCATCGCGCGCGACGGCATCTGGATTCTGATGTCACGACGGGTGGGGGCGGAGCAGCGGCGAGGCGGAGAATGTAAACAGCAGTTGCGCAGGCAAGATCAGCGTGTATAGGAAATACACAAGCGTAATCGGGGGCCGCGGAATCAGATTCGCCTCGGGGAAGGGCAGGCCGAGCATCCGACCCCGAAGCATCGAGCCAAGGACGGGCCACCGATGTCCAAACTCGTTCGTTTCTTCGGCTCGCGCGCTCGCACATTACGCGTTTAGCGGCCGCACGGCCAAATACTCGCACCCAAAATCCCCTTTTATACCTTGTGTCCGTCCCCTTTCCTTTCCCATCTCCCCATCCCCCTTCCCCTGCCATGTCTGCTACCGCGCCTAAATTAGAACGCCCAGACTCCCGGGACGGCACCGTCGAGATGCACGAGAAGAACGAGCGCGCGCTCAACCCACCATCGGGCTCCAAGGAGGAGGCGCTCAGCCCTGGTACCGACGTGGACCACGATGGTGAACCAAACCTGAAGGCTGCAGACGATGAGGGCCGCTATTTGACTGGCCGAAAGGTGCGCTTGAGCTTGTCGTCTTGTCATACGAAACTGTGGCTCAACCATCTATCTCGGTAGCTCTTCCTTGCCTTCGTGTACGCTCTTGTCGCAAACCACCAATCAGTGCAGACCGCTAATGTTATATTCACAGCGGTATGCTGCTATCTATCTTATTGGTGGCCCTGGATCAAACCATCGTTGGTGCGTATCATCTCATCCTCCTCGTGAACCTTGTTTGCTGATTCTCATCTTTTCTTAGCTACCGCCAGTAAGGCTCTTCTCTTCTCTGTGTATCACCCGTCTTCTTTAACCAAATAACTCCCCCAGCTCCAAAAATCGCATCACAGTTCAACGCGCTAGGAAAAGTTAGTTGGATTGTTGCTGGATACTTTCTCTGTCAAGCCGGTCTCCTATTGTTCTACGGTCAACTCCTCGCTATCGCCCCGACGAAATGGATTTATCTCGTTGCTGTTTTGTGCGTATCTCCCCTGACCTCCTAAACGACATACGCTTACCCTAGACCGCAGCATATTCGAACTTGGTTCCCTCTTCTGTGGTATTGCACAGTAAGCAATCCCGCATCTGCAGACTCTATCCTGATATTGAGCACGTCTTCCAGATCCGCAGATTTCTTGATCTTTGGTCGCTGTGTTGCTGGTGCCGGAGCGGCAGGCATTTTCGTGTCGTGTCTGTCAATCATTGCGCAAGTGCGTTATTTCAGGACCCTTGCACATTACCCGGCGCCCTAATGGGGCTTCGATTTCTAGGTAACGCGGCTAGAGGACCGTCCCTTATTGTTCGGAACATTTGGAGGTTAGTTCATCCGTGTAATTTGGCGGGCATGTGCTGACCGGTCTACCTCTTTCATCTAGCCGTCTTCGCAATTGCTTCCGTATGCACCTCCGTTTTACTATTCCTTACTTGCGAGTTTAACCGTTTATCTTCGAATAGGTCGTTGGTCCATTGATCGGAGGTACGTGCATCGCAATCCTTCTACGCTGTATTCATCAATTCAAATATCCGACCTGCTCTAGGTGCTTTTGCTGATCACGTCTCTGTAAGTGGATGACTAAGCCTGCTATCGCATTCATTGCATTGCCTTACATTCAGTTGGCTTCTAGTGGAGATGGTGTTTCTTCATCAACCTTCCGATTGGCGGTATCAGTATCGTCACGATTGCCTTCCTGTTCGACGCCCGACCACCCGCCCGCACCGATCTGTTCCAGCACGACAAGGCATGGAAGAAATGGCTTGCCATCGACTGGGTCGGCGCTATCCTTACTCTTGGGTAAAGTGATCCTCTTTCGACAGCACTGCATCCGTCAACTAATCATCCCATCTGTCTTCCAGCATGGTTACCGCACTCCTCTTGCCTCTTACCTGGGGCGGTAACGAGAAGCCTTGGAACGACCCGACGGTGATCGCGCTTTTCTGCGTCTTTGGCGTCATCCTGGGCATGTGGATCGGGTGGGAAATCTGGAAAGGGCCTGCCGCCGTCTTGCCCATGTTTTTGTGGAACAACCGCACGCAGATCGGAACGTGCCTCGAGGCTTTCTGGATCTTCCTCGCTTTCCTCCTCGCCACGTACTACCTGCCTCTGCAGTATCAGGCTACCAAGGGCCACTCGGCGACCAAGTCTGGTATTGATATCATCCCGTTCATGTTGGCCACTATCTTGAGTGAGTATAGGTTCCCTCCTATGATTTTTTCGCGCACACGAACTCATATACATTGAATTCCTCAGCTGCTGGTATTGCTGGTGGTGTCATCACTTATACCGGCCGCATCAAGCCATGGCTTGTATTCCCGTACGTGCCCCCGCCCAGTTCACTCGCTCTCATATCAACTCAATGGGTGCCCTTAGACCCCTCCTGATCAGCGTTGCTTGTGGCCTCCTATATGGCGTCGACGATGTCAATGTCTCGACCGCTAAACTCGCCGGATACCAGGTTTGTCGATACCTCCCCTCCCCTTACTTACTTTTCACTGATAGTTGTTTTAGATCCTTCTTGGTATTGGATGTGGTGGTCCCCTGCAAAACGTCGTGCTCGCCATCCAAGCCGAGTATGCCAAGGACGAAAAGATGATTCCCCAGGCTACATCGCTGGTTACTTTCACTCAAACCGGCGGTGGTATCATCGGTATTGCGTACGTCAAATCCATCTCATCTTTTTACCATGAATTAATTTCATCCATTCAATAGGATTGCTGGTTCCATCTTCGCCAACTCGCTCCGAACGCAGCTCGCGGGCATCTCCGGACTTCCACCACACGTCGCTGATGCTGTCCGCGCGAGCGTGACCGTGATCCAGACGCTGCCGCCCGACCAAAAGGCAGAAGTGCTCAAGAGCTACGTGCGCGCGCTCAACTATGTTTACCTCGTCGGTATTCCCGTCGGAATACTCGCTTCTCTTAGCGGAATGTGCGTCATTCTTAATTTCTACTGCGGATGCGGCTGCTGATTGTTGCTGATTCTTCGATTACAGGCTCGTGCGGAATCACAACCTCAAAGATATGAAACTTCCTATGGGCGCAGCCGTGTAGATGACTCGATGGTCCCGCCTCTGTACATTCACATACACACGGACTCTCCTTTCATCGCACATTCGCTCTCGCTCTCCCCCTACTCACCCTCTACTCATACATATTATTTCCTCCTGCTTTCGCGCTCTCAAGTATACATTTTCACGACGCACCCACGATTCCACGTCAGTTGCATCGGAATCCGACTTTCATGTTCATATTTTACGATTTTATAACTGCTAATTAGACGTGCATTGAAATGTATTTCCTTGGTCTCTTTCTTTTTATTAAATATAAATGATCGGATTGATCGATATCATTTACCATATGGTCGGACATTGCAACGTGCAGTTGCCTAGTGCATGTGCGGATCTGGGAATCTGGAATCGGCGAGGCGAATCTCCATGGAGAGATGAAGGAAATCTGAGGTGAGGCTATCTTAAGTGGAGGCAGAACTTAATTTCGTCCACGTTGCGTTGGAACGAGGGAGATTGGGTTGCGGGGTCGTGCCATGTGCGGGGTAAAGTAGACTTGAAACAGGCATACTTGAAAGACCGAGACTTGGTTTAATTAAATAGTGCATCAATACATAGCTAGACCGCGCCGCAATTGCAGGAGGGGAACAAGGGAATCGATCCCCGCCTCTCGTAATTCATTCAACTCCCAGAACTGCGGATTCAGGTTCGCAGGGACGGAGCTGCAGGGGGAGACGAGCGCCAGGGAACAGGCGATGGAGAGACCGGGAGGAGGGCCGCGGCCACTCGCCGGCCCTCCTCGGCGAGCAGGTTGTACGTGGAGCACGCATTTCGCTTGAGTAGGCGTAGTGCACGGCGAATTTTCATGCGAGTTTGTAAGAAGAGCCAGCCAGGGTCAGTACCATGCCCGTGATCACACAAAGAAAGAAGAAAGGAGAAGAAAGTGGGTGGGAGGTGGTCGTGCTTCGCCACGAGAACGCACCGTGTCCATTATGTCTATTTGGATCCCGATGTGATTGAGGTAGGCGCGTAGGGAAGGGGAGGGCATGAGTGCGTTACGCCCTGTCCCTAGAAGCAGAATCTCTGGATTCGCAGCGGCGAAGTGTTCAGCATTCTTTTTTATATGGATATAGGCATGGAAGGTGGGACGGGGTTTACCTGGTTTGGGGACCACGACTTCGAATATCTTGTACCGCTCCTTGTCGTTCCAGCTGAGCGCGCTGGATTCGGACGACACGTCCCAGAGAAAAACGCGTCCGTTGAGGAATATGCACGCGGATGGGATCACGAGGCCTGTTTATTTGCAACGCAGCGTGTCAGCTAGGCAAAAGCGGAAAATAGCACCGAAGAAGGTGGGCTCACCGTCTACGAGCTCTATAGCGCCTGTGGGTGTGATTGTGCGAACTTGGGCAGGCGACGGAGCATCGTCGAATATATTCGTCAAGCCCGAGTTCAGAGGGCGAGAGGTGTTAAAGCCGCGGGCGGGCTGCAGGTGGGTCGCGGGGACCCGGGAACGCAGGACAGATCGCAGCGTCGCCGAGCGGAGTGCGGTGGACAAGCTCATCGTTGGACGGACGCGCATTTTGCCAGAAGCTTAAGTGCTTGGCAGCTGGGTGGATTTGCATCCGACAGGGTTATTGGCTTGAGATTAGATAAGATAAGGGATTTGTGAGCGGGCCGATCTTTCCCCGCACCACGATATCCACATACTAATATGTCCACCAACCCACCAGCACCAGCAGCACTACTCTCGGACACTCCTGCGCCCACCACCATCCCACAGGATCTGATTATCTGTGTTTTCATACACGGGTGAGTGATCTCGCGCCCCCTCGTACTTACTTAGTAGCCCCTCTACGCTCGCTGAGCCTGAAACATCGTAAGCCAGCTTTAAAGGCAACGACACCAGCTTCCACAAATTTCCACAACGAATACAAGAACTGCTGGGCGAGACGCTCGAGGATGCGACAGTCGAATCCATTGTATTCCCTGCTTACGAGGTGTGCTTGGCTGTCTCCAATTCCCTGCCCTCCAGATTTACGTTTATTTACGATGCGCGTGTTTTTTTGAGAATTAGACCAAGGGATCACTTGTACGTTCCTCTTCGCCACGCTCTTGTACTTGGGTTTAGGCTTGATGCGAATTACAATTGCCTTCGATGCACAGACGCTAGCTGTGGAGAACTTTGTCGACTGGCTAACGGGACTCGTGGTCGAGCGGGAAGTCGCCCATGGGATGGGCGGGGGCGCTGGAAAGGCGAGGGTTGTGCTCTGCGGTCACAGGTATGCGCCTTTCTTCATCCTTCTCTTACGATTCTGACTGTGGTAAATAGCATGGGTGGATTATTAGCCGCCGAAGCCATCGTGGCAATTGCCACATCCCGCCCGGACTCGTCTGCCCCCCTCTGGCCACGAATCATCGCGTGCATTGCATTCGACACACCCGTATGTCTACCTACTCATCTATTTAAACGCGCCACGTCTTATCTCACGACTTTATTTAAAACAGTACTACGGCGTCCACCCATTCGTATTCAAGAACTCGGCCACAAAGGCAGTGGATTACGTTCAAGCCGCCCAGAAAGTCGCCTCCGGATTCGGGATGCTAGGCTCTCTAACAGGGTTTGGGAAGAAAAGTACATCCGCTCCGACACCGAGCGTGGGCGAGTCGCCGAAGACGCCAACGGCACGATCGAACTCGCAGACGCCAACAGACGGGCAGCTGAGAGGGGATAAGAAGGGAAAGGAAGAGAAAGATGAGGGCGGACCATCGGTATCAGCAGGAACAAGCACGAGCTCTGAGGCATCAACGTCCATTTGGAATAAATACACGCCATCGTGGTATGGCATCGGCGGTGCGCTTCTTGTGGGCGCGGTCGCTGGCGCAGCGTACTACCGCCGGAACGACGTCGAGCTCGGGTGGGACTGGGTATCAGACCATATGAAGTTCGTCGGCGCCCTTTGGGAAGAGAAAGCTCTCAAAACTCGAGTCGAGCGCCTGCTCGATGTGGGGAGGGAGCACGAGATCTTATTCCGAAAGTGTGTACTCTCGCAATTATATTTTTTACGCCGCTTACAAAATCCACGGTCTCACCTCTGATCACGCGTTTTTTTAATCTTGCCATCTGGGTTTGCAGTTACTATACACTTCTTCCCGCCGACCCGCCGGAGCACGTGAATCCGCGGACGTTTGTGATTCTCCCGCCGCTCGCATCGCGCCCCGCGCCGTATTTCATCGCTGCTGAAAATGGACTTGCGAGGGATCAGATCGCAGCTCACGTTGGCATGTTTGAGCCGACAGGGAATGCAGGGTATGACGACCTGGAGCGCCGCACAGTCGAAGTTGTGTCTGAGGCGGTAAGGCTATCTGGACTGAGAGCGCAGAAGGCATTCGAGTCCAGGGGCGCATCGTAGCTCTCGGATTTGTGCCATCATGACGAGAATTACTTCGGGTAACAAGCATAGCTGTACTTATTCGCTTTGTTGTCTTGGCTTAATTTTGATTCTGTATCCTGTATCCTAAACCAGCCGCAGGAATCATCGCCTGCCTTCCCACGGCGAATTGACGGCAGAAGTGCGCGAAAGAAGCAAGCTTAATGGCGACCTAAGCGACGAGAGGAACCACCTCCACAAACTTCTAGATGTCGCCGTTAATACCTTGATTTGCCGGTCAATGCAGGTCGGATTTGGTACAGGTCTAAATACTCTAGTGATACCTATGAAGGCGGCGAATTTAGCCGTAACCGCATCGCAAACGCGTCCTCCCCGTCTGCATCTGAACACCGACCAAGTTTATGAGCGGTAAAACGAGTGATTGAAACGAGGACACGCACAGTACTTCTTCTCCAGTTCGTGCACTTCGAAACCAAGCGTGTCTCGGTAGAGCCCGATCGCCGCGCGATTTGATTTCCGTACGTGGAGAGAGACATAGTGGGCTTTGTAAATCGTGGCCATCGCGTCCTCTGATCGGGTCCAGTCGGGCCCAGTTTATGAGCGGGAGACGACGATGAAGGACGCGGAGGACTACGCACGAGCTTGGATCATCAGCTTCTTTGCGATACCCAGCCGACGATAGGAGCGCAGCACGGAGATGGACGTGACGTGGCCGTGGGGTTCATCTGAGGGGTCTTCTTCCCTGGCAGAAAGCAAAAAAGTAAGTGCCAGAAGCCAGCCAGATCAAGCTATGAAAGATTGTACATTTTTGCGAGGATGTACCCCACGATACGGCCTTTGTGGTCCTCGGCGACGTACGAGAGCTGTGGCCATGTCATTGCATGGTACGCGTCTGGGGACGATGGGATGAGAAACGCGTGCGTGCAGACGCGATCGCAGGAAAGCAAGTAAGTAGCCAGATTCACGAACAGTATTTAAACTGGTAGTTTTCTGGCAGATTCCGGAGGTTGCATTCTTGCATGCCCAGGATATCTGCGGGCTACTCGAGACTCAATCGCAGCGCAGAGCAGAGAGCGGGCCAGGAGAGAGCACATACGGTGGCCAGTCGGATCGTATTCATCTCCAAAGTCCGGGTCGAAAGGTGGCAGTTCAGCACGGAAAGTCGGAAAGCGAGGGCGAGAGCGTAAACAAGCGCCCACACAGCTTACATAATGTTGTACGCACGTTCGCGGTGGAACAGGGATGATTGGAAGGCGGGGTGTTTCTTCGCGCTGGGAACCCGTGACCGAGAAAATAAGACTTATTTCCTGCGCTGGTGCCCCCCATTTCCTGTCCAAAACGATGTCGACCCAGCCGCTCCTCCAGCGCACCGCCGCCAAGCGCATCGCCCTCCCCGTCCGCGTCGAGCCCAAGGTGTTCTTCGCCAACGAGCGCACCTTCCTCTCATGGCTCCATTTCTCTGTCGTCCTCGGCGGCCTCGCCATCGGCCTCCTCAACTTTGGTGACAAGGCTCGTCCTTTCCTATCCCCTTTCCTATCTGCCCGGTAATCATCCCCGGTATTGCACGCGCCGTGTGGTGCTCTAGGTTGGCAAGATTAGCGCGGGAATGTTCTCCTTTGTCGGTCAGTTTGTCTTTTCGGAGCTCACGCTTTGCTTTTTCTCACACTCGTGCGATGTCTTGCCCCAGCCATGGCTATCATGATATACGCCCTGGTCACCTACCACTGGCGTGCCGCTGCCATTCGACGACGTGACACAGGTCCGTATGACGATAGGCTCGGACCGGTGAGCACATGTCCCGCATTCCCACGCATCCAACGCCAGGCCTGATCTTTTATTTCAACCATAGACGATGCTATGTGTATTCCTCTTGGGTAAGTCTTACTGCCGTTGCTTATCGTCTGCGACCTATAGTCTTTGACCTTCTCGACTCTCACAGCTGCGATCATCGTCAACTTCGTCCTGCGCTTCTCAGATTACTGAACAGCTCCTGCATCTTTTCCTTGCATCTCTTGTATCACCTTCATTCATCGAGTCTCGCATTCTCATGAAGTAACGCATTCGTCCCGCACTAACGACCACTCTGCGCTCAAGTTGACAGACTAGTTTGGATCATTGCTGTAATATCGAATCGGAGAATACGAGCACCATACCCTCTTTCACTCACATCACATTCTTACCGCACTCGCCTTCGATGCACGTTGTCCACATCCCGCGTCCTACTTACGTTCATGGGTTTGATTGAGGCTTCAAATGGCCACCCTTACGTAATAACACCTTTTGAGCTTCAGACTCAACGCCAGCGGGATCTTTTCTTAAGACTGAGACCAAGTACGGGCCTCGATGTTGTAATTTCTAAGTGCTACTTCAAGCTTCGCGTGTCAGTGTCAAGTCGGAACAGCGGAGGCGTCGGTCCATCCCAAGGCTCCATTCAACGCCGGGTGGTCCTTTAAATTTGCATTCCGGCAGCGATAACATTTCAGCAGCCACTATGTTGACAGGGTCATCTAAGTATTCGCCGTATACTATTCTGCCGCACGTAGTAGACCCACAGGCTCATCCATGAGTGTCACATGAACCACCAAGGATTTCAACTTCAACGCCGCAGCCTGACCAACAGGATTGCACCTGGAGAGAGCAAGTTTCTGTAAAGCGCATCCTTCCCACGCGACTCTCGATTCCACAAGAGATACCAAAATTTCTTCATCGACGAAGGTGTCTATGATGGTGAGTGATTCCAGACTCGGGCAAATTCGATGCGAGGAGTCGACAACGAGGGTTGGTGGATATGCACAATCGCAATTTTCGAGGGTGAGATGACGAATTGACGAAAGTTTGCCGAGCGCACCGATGAACCGGTCTCGGTCCATCGTTGCAGTCGTTAATTCGCGGATCGTCAGCTCTTCTAACCTGGGGAGGAGCAGCGCGCGCCCGAGGTTGTGGAATATCCGAGAACTGAACTCGGCTGCATCGACCTGCGGCTCATATGGCTCACACGCCAGGTTTAACAATGTCATTGAACCTGCGTACCCTTCAAGAGTAGGTTCGCCTCGCACCCCGAGACCAAAGACTAGTTTCTGAATACGCAGAAGACTAGGCAACTTCCCTCCAAGCACCCTGCGAGATGGGAACAGACTCCCCAAGTCTGTGCTTTCCGGGAGGTACTGTGTGCCGCTAATGTTCAAGGTGGGCGATGCGTGGATTAAGGTGAAGAGGTATCGCATAACCTCCATCTTCATTCTGTCCATTTTGATCAGACGAAGATGAGGTAGGTGGATTGGTGCGAGTGCCATCGGGGCGGAGGAAATTCCACTAATATAGGTGTCGCGTACGTCGAGTATCTCCAGAAGCGGGGAGCCTCTGAGAGCGTCCAAAAAATGATCGCATGCTATCGGGGGTTTAATGGAATGGAACCTCAGTTCCGCTAAACCGGTGTAGGTCGGATACGCGAGGGGAACGAACCCCGACTCTAACTGTATGGACCGCAGACGCGGCGAGTCCTTGAGAGCTGGATAAGCAATCAGCGATTGGCAGGTGAAACCCTCGAGGCATAATACCTCCAATCGCGGGGCCCGAACCGACAAGAGAGGCGAAAAGACGTATCGATCGACTCGGATGAGCGATAGCGACCGCCAACGGTGGGCGTGTGGAAGTAAGGAAGCAACGCTGAGCCTCTCCCGCGCTCGGACAGCTGGCGAGGGGAGTTCCGTGTAGTAGAAAGGTGGCGGGAGGAACTCTGTATGGCGCAGACTCAGAGGCGGACTCGGAGGCGGAGGTGGAGGCGGCTCAAACGCCACGTCCAATGATATATGGCCGGATCGAGCGGTACAGGCGTCGATAAATTCCGGGTTTATAATGTCGATCCTTGACCAGAGCTGAGGGGTGCTCAGCGCAATTTTTCGCCACATACTCGACACCTGCGAGACCTTCCAGCCTACTCCGCTGCCGGGATTTGCGTGGTGCATGAGTTCGAAAAGATAGAAGTAAACGTCAGGGGGAAGGCGGTACACCGGAAGGTGCTGGTTTCTGCGCCGTCGGAGCTCAGTCATTCTTTCTTTTGGGAGAGCCTTGATAACGCGGCCTCGAACTTGTGCAAGATATTCGGCTTCACGGTCCAGAGGCCCAGAGGAGCTGGGTGCTGTAAGATGTGGAATACTGTGGCTAAATGAGGATCAAATCTAGAGAATGTTCATGAATGGAGCCCACCATGCACCCTCGGCTTTGATACCAGCTTCTTCTGCCACCACCGGCGTGTGTGCCAGCTCAAAGGATATATGAAGGATTTGAGGGATAGAGGTCTCCATGGTAAAAACCAGACACTTGGAGGGAGTCTGATCGACGAAAGGCACAAGTCAAGGCAGAGGCATGTCAGTCACGTGACGTAGAAGCGATTGCATTCGGCACCTTCTTCCAACTCAACGCCATCGCCCTCGGTTTCGAAACGAAACGTACAGCATAATGGCCTCGCAAGCTCACAAAAACATAACCCCTCTCAACGTACCACCAATTCCTCCTGAGGAAGAAGGTCCATAATACCGATAGATTTACCCGGCTAGTATTCGCTATCTCGCTAATAAGTCCTTCCTCCCGAATAGAGGCTATTATTCACGCCCGGGCAACAAACGACGAACGCCCGCTTCGACGGCTCATCAAAAAATACCATACTTTCACATCTCTCGCTCGCGCAAGCCCTCTTCCTCCTGCAGCGGGGGAGGGAATGTCGAAGGATGATGCGCGACAAGCGTTCTTAGTCGAGCTTTCATCGTTTCGATTGCTCATGCAGAAGAACGTGCTTATGCAAGATGTCGAGGAACGGCAGGTCAAGGAATATGAACAAGAAAGGGAGCGGATAGGTTAGTCGAACTTTCTTTTTCTGCCATGATAGCTTGAGTCTTCGGTGAACGGAGAAGCTTGTTTTGGGATCACGTAGAAAATAAACACGATGAGACGCGGCAAGAGGTCGTAAATCTGAAGAAGGGACTTGAAGATGCACAGATATTCCGTCGGCGCAAAATAGAATACGACGTTGTAGCAGAGAAGATCAATACTCTACCTTCGCGCGCAGAGCTCGAAGAGTATGTCTTCCTGCCAGTATTGCATTAAAACACCCTTAACGCCCTACTCACAAATTCCACCAGGTCAATATCATCGCTTGAAACCGAAATAGAATCCATCCAGGAAGATCAAAAAGCCACCAAACTCGCAATGGAGAACCGCCGCACTGTCTTCGACACCCTCGTCCGGGAGCTCAACATGCTTCGCCTGATGGGACGTGACAACACCCCTGTGCCCTCCCGACCTCTGACGCCCGCTTTCCCAGACACCGCAGGGCCCGGTACGCCGTTACTATTAGATGATGCGACCTCGCGAGACCCTACTGCCTCCGCAACGACTTCATCCACATCTCCACTCAACCCCGCAGTACGCTCCTTCGAGCCGCGTTTAGAAATCACCCCTCCGTCTAAGCCCGGGCTTGGCGGTTTATCATCTGCCCTGGGTGTGGATATACGTATCAAGGAAGAAGGCGAGGAGGGTGAGGAGGAAGGTGAAGAGCGGGAAGGGCCACCGCGGGATGATGTCGAGATGGGCGAGGTGCCGGAGGAGGGCGAATCCTTTTTAAGTGTCTCTGGGCTTATTCCGCGGGGAAAGCGTCCAAGGGAGGAGCTTGAAGAGGGTGAGGCGTCCGATGGATCGAGTGATCTGACGGAGCTGCCAGAAGAGTGACGAAGGTCGAGTTTTTTCATCACGCGTTTTTGTGGGACGGGAAGCCCACTTCACATATCACCTATTTATTCGCTCAACAAACACACCCGGATAAAAAATGCGCGAGCGGAACGAGGGGTATAACGGTTCATGCAGAGCTACTATGAGTGACCTGACGACATGAAATCCTGCATTGATGAATTGCCCAGCCCCATGGGATTCATCATCGCTGATAGCGATGGATCGTGCAATAGCTCATCAATCTCGTCTCCCTCGAGGTGTTCCTGCGCGATCACGTCCTTCATTATCTTCGGCCGCTTCTGAGCGCGTGGCTTGGGGAAAGCGATAAGAGATGGAAATTCTGCCTTCTTGGCCTTGAGTATCTCCAGAATCTCTGTTCAATCGAGCCAGAAAAATATGTTAGTGATGACGACGATGTACGGAAAGAAGCTATCCTGGGATTGGATGGACGCACCTGCAAAAGACATCTCTTCGTGGTTCTTGATTGTGCGTTTGAGCGACTGCCAGCGTCTTTGCAATTGATGAGCGCTCCACGAGTCCCAGTCTGGGTCCGGAAGAAGCTTCCAGTCGATCTCCGTGTCGTCGTGGACATTCAGTGAAGCGACCCTTCATATATAGTAAGATATCGGACGGACGCGTCAAAGAAAAGATAAAAACATACTTGTGGACAAGGATATAGGCGTCCTGCGCGCTCCACCGCGGAGGGTCTCCTTCATGCTTGGCTTTTTTGCTCAAGCCATCAGTCCTTGAGTAAAGAAGAGGTAAGGCTGGGTTCTACGACGGCAGCTTGAGGAGAGTGAGCTCACCATTTGATCCGGATTTGCTGCCTCGAGCGCTTGTTTCCCATCTTTTCGCTCACCTCGCCCCAGAATACGTCCGAATCAAGGTCTTTTCCTTTTTTATTCGCCTCACTCGTCATGATCTCGATCAACTCCTGCTCTTCCTGGACCGTCCAAGAGCCTGTATGAGAATCCAAGTTAATCCATGTAAAACGGATACAAGGCACCGAACAGACCAAAAGCGCGCGTATCGCGGTTCTGAATATGGTTTCGATATCGATCTCTGCAGTCAGATGACATACGTCCAACGCGAGGGCTTATCATCTCCCATTTTTGACCGAGCTCTGCGACCGCACTGTGCGCAGGTATGAGATCCAGCCCCCAATAGGAGGAAGCTAAGGGTATGGCACGTACGCGCTGAGCATCTCGTCTTCTTCCGGAGTCCATTTACCTTGCGCCTTCAATGGGTGGCGGTCTCGTCTTACATGGTGGTATACAGCAATGATCGGTCTCAGCGGTACAGCGCGGGCTGCAACCAGACATCTCAGTTACCGAATACGAGAGAAGGTGGCTCGAGGACTCAACTGATTTCGCTCCAAAAGCACTGATTGGCCTCTTTGACTTTACTCCCCTGAGCATAAACGATGCCGTCGATATCAGTTTGGGAAAGCTTCCTTGACTGCGTAGCACTTCGTTTAGCGATGGGTGATGATATTACAGCTAAAGTGTACGTACATCGGCATAGCGGCTGATGGCATCTTTAATCTGATGCTCCTCAATAGCAGAAAACTTCCCCTTCTTATACACGAGCCCTATATACAACAACGGTCAGCTCAGAGTTAAAGGAAAGGAGAGCGGAGCCCTATTTCCCCCAACCTTCGTTCTCGACCAGCTCCTTCAACTTGGCTGGACTTAACCATTTCGTCGCCAACATCTCAGCATGACCAGCGGCGACAGCTGATTGAGGTGCATCGGGATCTACAGGCGGCGGCGCGACTACCTTCTTCGTGCGAGGCTTTACAGGCTTCTTCGCCGACGAACGAGATGCGGAACGCGCATTGGAGGGCCCAGCGACTGGGCCAGACGTGGGGGTGGAGGCGTTGGAGTTTTGGAGGCGGAGAGCCCCGGCAAACTTGTGGAGATCTTGAATAACGCGGAGGATATCCTCGGGAGTTTGGAATAGTTCCATGTTCATCTGGGGTAAAGGGAATAGGGAATCTTCGGCGCTAGGGGGACCTGAGCCAGGTAAAGGCGCTCCGGCAGGTTGTGGCTGAGTTTGTGGGACTGTAACCTGGGAGGTGTTCGGCGCAGAGGAATATGAGCTACCAAGACGAGCAGACGTTGTGTTGGAGGAGGCTGGTATGGCTACGCGGTCTGCGTCATCCTCCGCAGTAGCGTTCGGAGTTGATTGTCGGTCGCGTTTCTTGTCCTTTTTCTTCTTGCGCTTCTTCTCGCTGGCGGGTTCGGCAGCCGCGTCCTTCACAGCAACCTCGTCGTTGGCTATGTTGGTGGACTCCCTCTCCTTGTCCCTCTTTGCTTTCTTCTTCTTTCGCTCATGGCCGTCTTCACCCCCTCCACTTTCGCGATCCCGTTTCCGCTTTGTAGCATGTGAAGACTCTGCCGCAGCGGAAGATGTAGCAGTAGCGTATGCCTGGGCGACAACATCTTGTATAGCAAGCTCAACGTCGGCTGATGTGGTGATGGGCGGTGGTGGGTGTGACGATCGGCGTTTCGACTTCTTGGTCATTTGAGCTCTCGGGGACGAATCTTGCTCGAGGCGGGTGTCGCTTCAGGGCAGGTCAGAAATTTCGCAGCCCCTCGGTCCACCAAACACACGTAAACAAAAAGTTGATAGTAGTTGGGCCACCACGAAATTGGACGAGTTCTCCTTTTTACAGCCCTCTAACACACCTAACACCCAGGGTGACCACTTACAGGCGACTTCTGACCATGCACGGATAGCTTGCTGTCTGCCCAAAACTATGCCAATAATATACAAAACCACCAAGATTCGACCATGAGATGTTTGCGCCTACTTAATATTCAAGAGCCCCCGAAATAATCGCGGTCAAGTTCTCTGCGCCCTCTTCAGCTCCAAGATCACCTACGCCGCATCAGCAAAATTGTTAGCTCAGTTCTGGCTTCTGAGAGACATCCAAAACAAGACATACCAATGCCTGGTGCGAGGTCCAGCACCCTCCTCTGGGGCAACGTCCCCTGGACTAGCTTCTCTACATCTCCCTGCGTATATCCGACAGCCTTCAATCCCCGGGGAACTCCCAGCCCGTCCAAGAACTTGGCGATGCTATCATACAACGCCTCACCGATATCCTCATCGGCGATGCGCGCGATCGACGGGTCGGTGGGGGTGGTGTGATGGAATATCGCAAGGGCTTCGCGATGGCGGGAGGGCGAGGAAGGTGCGGTGAAACGGAAGACTGAAGGCCCCGTCAACGCGACACTAAACGTAACCAAAATAAGTATGGCAAGAGTGGGCGGGCTACGGGGTAAAGGCCGGACCTGATACCGTGAGGGATGATGGGCTTGTCCGTGACGTATCCCGGGTGTTTGTACTTTGGTCCGGTCTTGTTCAAACCAGAGATCTGCATGTAACTGCTGTTGAGAATCTGTCGCAATCTCTCAGTGGTCTGGTGCTTACTGGGTAGCTGGCAGCGTGACACAAATGAACACCTCCATTCCCGAACCCAATACCAGCGAACGCAGCCGCCAACCTGTGATTCATGGGAAGGTCGGTAAAAGTATCTGGCTTGAAGGTAAGAGCGGGACGAACATCATCTGCGTCTTCGCCTCCTTGTCGCTCGGGTCTTTCGCGACGAGGGGAAGATTCTCGACCGTTTGACGCAAAGCCCAAAGCGAAAAGACATCCGAAATGGGGTTGGATCCCTGGTATGCTGGCCGGAGGATAGGGTTGGCAGGGCGTGGTGTACGCTCATAGTATCTAAGGAATAGGATCAACGAGTGCGGCCATAGGTTCGGAGTTGGGATGTACTCACGGAATAGCAGTGTAGCTCTCCATAGCGTGGAAAAGCTAAGTGGTAACTCTCCAGTTAAAAAGCTGTGCGCTAAAAAAATCTATGCCGACCACGTACGACGTCCAAACCAGATGAAATATGAACTGCAGTTGGGCAGGTATCAGTGTTTTGGGTATCCACAATGCCAAGCGTTGGCCTAAGGGCTCTATTGGCGATACCCGTCTTGAAGTTCATGGATGGGATATCACTGCGAGGCGCAAGACCTTGAGATGAGCAAATCAAAAACACAGTGATAGAGATGGCACGAACAGAATAGCAGTGCCAGTCGTCTCAGACCCGGTACCAGCGGTTGTAGGAACTAAACCAACACATCAGCTGTGACAAACACGCGCAATGGCCATTGACGGAGGAGCACGCACCAGCAATGAGCGGCCTGAGAGTTTTCTTGATCGGAAGGCCTTTGCCAATGGGGGCGTTGATAAAGTCAAACAAGTCCGCGTCCTTGTACACGGTAAACCTTCGAGTATGTACGTTAGCTAGATGTCAAACGAAACGCTTGAGAGAGCGGGAACGCACAAGTTGGCAGCTTTGGCTGTGTCCATGACACTTCCACCTCCAACGCTATACAAGTGACATAGCAGTTAGGCGATTCGGCATGGGATTGAGATGAGATACGTGAACTAACGCGAGGAAGTGACTAAAGTCGTGTTTTCTTGCCCATGCGATAGCCTCTTTCCAGCTGGAATCGGTGGGTTCAACAGCTACGTTGCTGAATACTTCAAAGGGAACTTGGCTTGCTTCCAGCGACTCTACTGCCTGTAGCGAGGCTTGCTCAGATTAAAGTCGAAATAGCTTAGAGGATACTTGCCGATTTCAGGGGGGCCAGTTTCGCAATATTGGGATCCGTAAAGACTCCGACCTGGGTTTACGGGCGTTCAGCCGAGCCATGATGGAACAAAGCGATCAAGGGCACACCTTTGTGGCCTTCATATTGGCAAAGTCCATACCAACTTCTTTGGTCACACCATCTCCAAATCGCAGGTTTGATGCAGCAACCTTGAATTAGCCTATCAGTACTGGAGAAAGAACTGCTGTGCACTTGTACGAACTTCAAAGGCGTATTCCTTCTCAACGGCATTGACTGGAGTAGCGAGCTGGCGCTTGAAGGCATTGACTGCATGAGCTGGGACGCCTGAACCTGATTGGCAAGTGTGGCATGGGCAGATTGTGTGTCTGCTCAGGTTCATGAGCCGCAGGATTGCATTACGCGATGCGAGAGGAGCCATGGTGGTACGAGTACTGGTGTCGACGACGAGGATGACGGTGAGAGCGGCAGCACCAGACAGCATTTATGACCCCATGACCTTGTCATGATTTGTCAGCGTTATGTAATAAATAAATGGCATGCGTCAACCGGAACAAGACGCGACCTGGTCACGGGACTCGCAAACTCAATTGTATCTGGGTCTCTATCAGCGGCGCCTGAAGTTCTAAACTCCGAAACCTGGGAAAGTGGTGCGGCCCACAATACCGCATGAAATGCAATGTTCTGAGCAGTTACTCAAAACGTGCAGGGTAGTAGGCTGAGCACCACCCACGGCCTGGGGTGAATGTTGGGAGTCTAGCACAAGGCTGTCTTTAGCCGAGGTTTGGCCCCTTTGGGTGGTTCGCGCCATCATCCAAGTTCAACTCGGACTTCAAGATATTTTGCTCCAAGTTTTTTGCATTGAAATTCATATCAGCTCGTCACCTGCCCCCGACACTCTGAGCATGACTGGGCTTGCGACGAAGTCGCTACTAGCTGCATCCTTAACGACTCGGACAGAAAAAAGGATCTGTTTGTCCAAGTACCTGCTTCGTGACTTGGGGCAGGTACCTAAGTGGCTCGCTCGCAATCCTCTACTTTGTAGGCCGCGACGCAGCAGACGAAATTTGAGCCTGTCACCCACCAGCCATTCCCCGCTCGATCGAAAAATACGCCGGTGGGAGCGAGCCGCTTGTCCCGTCGGTAATGGGCAGAGAGATCTAGTGTCCCCGTGAAATTGACTGGGATCAATGCAGCAAAGACCCTTTCAAAGTGCCACTGATTCAGTGCGCGAGAGGTCACAGAGCTTCTCTTTCCAGGTGCCTGCTCCGCGCACGTATGAAAGTTTGGCTAGCAATCAACAAGGAGTGGGGGGCTGTCCTTGGTTTGATGCCATCATTCAGATATCAAGTCGTGCGCCTCGCTCGTAAGTCTGTTCTGGCCACCAGCGAAATAATACCGATGTCTCTGTCGCCAAGTTCAAGTTCCTTGTGTGTATACGCGAGACAGCTGCGAACTGGTCAACCAATACTGCCCAATGCAGGCTGTCTAGGCACGTTGGTAGCAACTCCCTTGCTTGGCGAGTCCGAGCCGAGGAAATATTTCGTTCTGTCGGAGTCTTTGCTTGGCTCGTTGATCAGGGTGAGGTATCCAGGGATCGGATTCCGGAGACGCACACGCTGCACCTCCCGGATCCAAGGTTTTCTCGCGGACTGCAGCGGCCATCGTGCCAATATTGCCAATCACAAGATGGGCAGGACAATTGCATGCATCATTGCCAATATCGACAGCGTCGATCGATGGATTTGAGCTGTATGTGACGAGGATGACACAAGTATTTGAAAGCAGTGCCGGGGTGCCTGGATTCCAATTATTCATATCTGCGGCAGCAACGATCCCTGTCCCGGGCCTGTGGTCCAAACGAACGATGCGCTCGGTTGTGGGCGCGGGGGTCCAACGCTCAACGGTCTCTTATATTCCCGTCCCTCGCTCTTTCCCCTGGACTTTCGCTTTGGCTGGCTCATACGGTCGAAAGTCCTAGTCTCATCTCATCATGCTCTCCTCCGCACTCTGCTTTTTCTTTCTTTACTCTACTTTCTTTCAGCTTACTGCCAATGCTCTGCGGTTACCAACTACTCAACGACGACGCCTGGCGCCACGAACTACATCGGCTGTTCACTTCAACTATGTCAACACCCTTGCAGCAGGTGGAACTAGTGTCGGTCTGCGCAACGACAAGGACTTGATTTATATGGCAAACGTTTCTATCGGTGGCACTTGTATGTCCCACAGTCCGATTCCCGTCCTATACGCCTTCAACATTCCCACTCTATAGCGTTTGGCGTGCAGCTTGATACGGGCTCCAGCGATCTGTGGATTCAGCCAGGCAACGTGACCATCCCAGGAGTTACACCCACGGTACGTCGCTCGTCCCTCTGAGCATCTCCACCGCGCTCAATCGTGTGTTGTAGACTTTAGTGCAGAACATTACATATGGCATAGGATGGGCATCTGGCTCAGTCGCTACTGCCTCCGTCGAGTTTGCTGGGTACACAATACGTAGGCACCTACGTATCACACGGGATAGAGCGCAACCGGGTCTAATTTTGGTCCTGAATCTACCCAGCGGCGCAGGCACTTCTTAATGTTCAATTAGGCGACAACCCGGTAACTGGTACCCTTATCTCCTACCCCTACCTCCTGTTTCCTTACCACCTATATTAGGTACTCTCGTACGGCGCCAGTGGTATCCTCGGACTGGGCTTTACCTCGCTCTCCCAGATCGATGGCGCAGTCAATCGCTCCGTTGGTCTGCCTAATGGCAACGCCTGGGGTCGCAGCTTCCTTTGGAACTGCTTCGCACAGAATCCTTCGCAACCGAACTATATGACTTTTGCACTACAGCGGAGCACCGACCCCAACGCTTCCGTTAAAGAGGGTGTGTTCACAATCGGTACGTAAAGCATATCGCGTATTGCTGTATCCAACAATATTGAGCACGTCTATTTGTAGGTGAAGTTGATCCGGCATACTCGACTGTGTTGAACACGAATCCAATTCCGACATGGCCCAGGGTCAGAACCATTCCCTCACTCTCCAGCATCAGGATACTCACGGCCTTTACTTACAGAGCGATCCAAAACGGTGGACCGTTCTGCTTGCAGCGTACGAAACCGGGACTTCGACACCTCAAACACCTCACTTCCCGCCCCCATCTGTGGTATTCACAGCGCCCACTGGAACGGCTGTGATCTTGCTTGATAGTGGTACATCGTACACGTACGCGCCGTCATCTATGGTAACGGATATTTACGGAAACGTCCCCGGAGCCTACTATAGTCCGGCACAGGGAGAGTGGATTGTGCCGTGCGACGCGCAGGTCTATGTGTCATTCTGGATTGGGTACGGCTGCGTTTCTGCCTGGGTTATTCTAGGTCGTTAAATGGTTGCTGAGAGATTATTTATTAGCGGCGAGAAGTTTGATTTTCACCCGTTGGATGTCGTGGCCCCGTCTATGACACAAAGTGGGACGTGCATAGGGACGTTCATCCCGCAAAACCTTGCAGCTGGTAGCAGCGACTTTGATATCATCGCCGGAGACGTCTTCCTTCGCAACGTTTACAGCCTGTACGTGCCCACAAGTCTCTCGCCCCGAGAGCAATATCGCCTCACCTTTATCTCTCTCAGGTTTGACTTTGGCGACTTTCAATCTTCATCGAGCTCAATCATGGGGAATCCCTACGTCAAACTATACTCCACGACGAACCTCACCGCCGCCTCCATTGACTTCCGCGCCATCCGCGGCGGCAATGCGCCCCTTCTCGAAAGTACTAATTCCTCCCTCGCCCTTGGCTCCCTCAACTCGACCCCATCTTCCTCCGACATCATTACCATGTTCGAGCGGTACTCGATCTACGTTCCGGTCGTCCTCGCCGTCCTAGGTCTCAACACGCTCGTGTTGATCATTATGATCATTATCAATATCATGAATTGTAGACGGAGGCGCGCGCGCCGGAGGGCACGTGCCCAGCAGGCGGCGGCGGCTGAGGTCGCCAGCGTGGGTGTCGGCAGCCATATCATCCACAGCGACCCCGAGATCAATCGCACGTACGCGTCGAGCATGGACAAAGAGATGAGTCTTCGTCAGGTCGCGAGCATCAGCACGGCGACATAGAGCCTCGGCCCGGTCTTTCCTTTTTTCACCAAGAACCTTGATCTTGTTTTATTTTTCTTTATTTCAGTCATAACTTAACCCCGAACACCACCACCTTTTCTCCGAATTGCTCCAGCTCCCTCATCTCCATCTCCCCAGGGTCACTCATATCCGCTCGCTGTCACTTTTTTCGCAATGTTATCACACAGGGCTCTTTCAAGCTCCTTCTATTCGCTCGTTTTTTTGGATGTTATGAACAACCATGTACTTTTGTCTCCCGGTGTTTGCACAACACGGACGGTTGGAATTCTGCTAAGTACTAGCCAAAGCTATTTATTACTGTCCTTCATTTAGAGTACAGTGATCAACAGGGATTTGGGTCAAAAAAATGTCCCCGGCCACAATTATTTCTGGCCACAACTTTTTGTAGATTAAACATGGCCAGGTCCTGTAGATTTGCATGGAGATATACCCTATATAATACCAAGAACATCAGCATGATAATGCGCGAGTGAAAGCATTTCCGCGAGATAACAAATATGGGTCAAACACGCCCATTTGGGTCACCCGGAATCTCCCCTCCCATTTCTCCAAGTTGTACTATGCAACTTATGTTATAGTTTGGATAGTGCACTCTGTCATTGTCCAGGATTGCCTACATAAATTTTCTTGCCTGGAATCGTAGAATTGCGTGAGATCGGCGAGGCAGAGTGCGGAAATTTCCCAGCACTGCATTGCACCCGAATTTTCTGACCCACCACATAAAAATCACTTTGCATTGCATCAGTTTTTGAGTATACGGCTTTTGGCTTGGGTGGGGGAAAGAGGGCGTGTAGGAAACCATTTATGCAAGAGCTATTATCATTTGGGAGAGGCGAGGCCAAAAAAATCATAAGATACATGCGAGTGACCCAAATGGGTGTGTGACCCAAATCCCTGTTGATCACTGTAGGAAGTCTTTTCATCTCGGATATTCAAGCTATGCCATGGGAAAGAGTGGGAGTAGACGTAATGCAGAGGAGGGGTTTTATAGAATGAATGATCCGTCTAGTAGTAGAACAAAATAAACACGCCGCAAGAAAGCAGAAAGGAAAACGACCAATCTAGTGAGATCACCGAGTGACACTTCGAGAGGCAGACGAAGCCCGCGCGAGCTCGTACTCGATCCGCTTCTCCTGGTCCTCCGGCTGCGCTCCCATCACGCCGTCCATCTCGTCCGTCAAGAGGTCCCATGGCTTGTACGCCTCTGCCCCGCTCGCGCGCGCCCCAGAGGTCTGCAGGCCAATCTTGACACCTCGCAGCAGCTCCCTGCACCGCTGCCGCTCCTCACCCTGGACATGGTGCTTGTTCAGCATAATTGGGAGCAACTCGTCGAGTCCTTGGAGGAGTCTATGGAAGTGGAAGGCCTTCTGGCGAGTTGAATGCGTGGGTGGGCAGCGGGGGATGACGTCGGGCGGGATGAGGTATTTGGACCATCCAAAGGCGTCGAATATGCGGAGGAAATGGTGCATTATGGTGTGATCTTTCGTCGCAAGCGCTGTCTGCACGAGAACGGACATGACGGTGGTTCCCGGGAGGAGGGGATCCCTCTCTGATGGTGGCCGGTTTGTTTTCTTCTTCGGCTCCTCTCCCTCATCCCCGTCCTCTCGTGCAGGTGCCTCGGCCTTCTCAGCGGTGGGACACATGGCGGCGATATCCTGCCCGGTCATGAGCTCCAGCAAGGCGCACGAATTCTTCCAGTCGGCTGCATTCCGACATACGGCAAGCGCGACGTGGTACGTGAGCAAGTTGGGTATCATTTCTGGTCTCTTCCCTGCCTCGCTCAACATCCACCGGACCATCTCCACCGCGCGCTCGCTCTCGTTGTGTGATCCCAGGGAGGCGAGCCCTTGGTGGGCATAGAGGATAGGCAACATGTGATTTCGGTTGACGTGGGTCCGCATCTGAGGCGAATCCATGATCTGCTGTGCGTACGTCAAGCAAAGCCGGTACTTTCGCATCTCGAGACACAGCGAGAGCGCGGCGTCGATGAGGTGCGGCCCCATGGGGACCTTGGCCTCCATAGGCTCGTCTCCCGGTTTGTGCAGCCCGAGGTACTCGTATACTATACCAAATGCAAAGGCCTGGTCAATCGGACGTCCCTTGACCAGTGCCTGTAATGCGGCGGAGACGGCGTGCGCGTCGATGGGGAAGCCGTTGCGCTTTGAGGCGCGGATCATCTCCCGCCACAGCAATTTGACATCAGATGCGTTTTGATGGTAGACGTTCGTCGGCAATTTGGCTATCGGCTCGACGTCGGACGTGGGATCGACAGGAGCGGCCTCGAGTCGTCGCCTACGACCTATTGCGCTCATCATCCGTGTAAAAGTGTACTGGGTAGGTGCCAGCGGGCCACTTTCGTCCATCGCATAATACGTGTCGAACATCTGCTGGTACTGGCGAGCCTGCCCAAGTATGTCGAGATAGTAGTCCACGGGGGACGCTCTTATCTGCTCGAGCATTCCTACGGCCTTTTCCAAGGCGTCCGGGGACAAGGAACGCATGTACTCCATATACTTTTCGTATATTGAATGGACGTAGTCCATTTGCTTTGAGGAGAGCTCCCCTTCCGCTTTGGAATATTGCCCGAGGAGGATGGCGTACGTATGAGCATTCGGGACGAACGCCCGGCGCTTCATCTAAAAAAGAAACACTAAATTCAAGGCAAAACAGGAGCAGCGTGCGACGCTCGACTCACATCGATATAAAGACAGTACGCAAGGTTCCGTTTTCCATGGACAAATGCTTCTTTGACGAGGATATTCCACAGCGCAGTGTTTTGCGACGACAGCGGGGCATCTTCAACCATCTTAATAGCCTTCTGTAGCTCTCCCTTGCCACTCAGCTCCCTGACCTTCAACCCAACATGGTACGGCGGCTGCGACGGCCGCACATCGGTCGAGAGACTCGTAAATCTGTTTATTTTTGCTTTGAGCTCGGGCGGTGCCTGCAATCTCCCGGGCAGAGGCGGCAGACCCCGCGGTGGCGGCCCTCGGGGTGGCGGGCGCTGGAATCGCGCACCGGGAGGAGGGGGTGCATCGCGGGTCGGTTTCCCCTTGGAAGGCGAGGTCGACGTAGACGCAAGTCGGGGCGCGAGAACGTGCAGCGGAGGGGCGGACTTGACGAGCGCTGCTTGTGTTGAGCGTGCACCAGCCAGCATCGTCGTCGGATGTGCGCGAGCGAGACGCGAACCCGGAAACTTGCAACTTTTTGCTTCCGCTGCAGAGCCGCGGAGAATCCTGGAGTATCCGGGTCACGGACTTCACTGTGTTCAGAGTCGGAGGTCAGATCTTCAATCAAAAACTACTGACGCGATTCAAGCAAGTATTCACACGAGATGTCATTGTCGGGTCGTCATTACGGGGTCGTCAGTGATATGGAACATGCGAGAGAGGAAAAAGAAAGTCCGTGCAGAGAGAGAGAAAGGCGAGAAAAAGGCGTGACGAGAAATAAGGAATATAATGCTGCAGTAGATGGGGAAGATGAAAGGGGGATGCAATAACGCGGCGTAGCGAGAAAGAGCGTGAGTAAAGCAGAGGGCACCGCGGTCCGTGTATGTAGAGAGGGAGGAAAGAGGAGGGAAAAGACACGCAGTCGGGGGTCAAAAGAGAGGGAACGTACAACAGATGACAAAGGTTGTGTAGAAAAACAGTCAACTGAGGGACAAAAACAGGTAGCACAGACGGGATACAACATCTAAAGGATACTGGGCCACTTGAGCCTCAGGCCCTCCAACCACCTCATATACAACAGCTCCGCTATAGGGCTCTTGCGTTGTTCTTCGGGGATGGGTGCGTCTGCCGGAGGTAACGGCGCGGGGGCCTCTTCCTCCTCTTGCTCGACGACCACGAGACCTTGGGCAGTCATCTCGCTCCGACGACTCACGCGGCGATGCGGGAACAAACCGCGTTTCGTAGAGATGTGTTGCCGTATTGCTTGGTTGCTGCAAAATAAATAGATGAGCACCAATGTGACGACTGCGAACAACACAGAAGGATGACTTACTCATTTATGCCGGACAGCACGTCCAAAATAACATTATACGCTAATTCCGGATTCGACTCATTGAGCTCGGAAAATCCTCGAACAAGCATACTGAGCGCCTCGATCTCCTTGGCATCCATGTCATCTCGTATTGCCTATCCACCATACCCAACTCAGCGTTAGCACAGCGAACAGAAAGCAAAAGGAAATAAAATAAAGAAATAGTTACGCACCCCATCGATAGTTGGCAGGACGACATCCACAATCATAGCCCGCCCCGCTCGCGCAGCCTCGGACACAGCACGCGGCGGCGTCCCATTCTTCACAGGCACCCCATTTCCCAACACACCTGCGCTCCTCATACTCCCCATATAATGCGCCGAATGACGCAATGATCCCGCTGCGTCGAGCCGCTTGACTGGGCGAACCGTGTTCATCCTGCATTAAAAGCCTCCAGCAATGAGCACCCAACACCATGCAAACGAAACAATATCAACTAAAACACCCACCCATTCCCGATATCGGCGTCCCTCATAATCGTCCCATTCAGCGAATTCCTTGCCGCATAGCTCGATTTGCGCGTCGAATGGGGCGACGCGGGGGAGCTGGGCTTACTCCTCGTCGGGTCGACAGGCGACGTCGACGGCGGCGTCCGCGGATCTGTCTTCTCGTCGCTCGGCCCCGCACCCACCTCCGACAGCTCGAGGTGCAAGTGTGGCTGTGACTGGCAACATAGGAGCGAAAAAGGAGGTCAGCCATATGGACCGAGACATTGATACACCCCTCAAATGAGCGCATCATGACGAGGGGAGCGAGCCAAAACCAACGCACATTATTAAGCCGGACCGTCGACCGAGACGCTTCGGGGTGCATGAGTGCCTCGCTCCCTTTTACAGCCCCAGTCGTATCAAACTCGTTGCTGGGATCGAGATAGTCGAAATCGTAGTCCCCGTCGAACCCTTCATCGTCGTACTCGTCGTCCATACTCATCGCCTCGCGCACGTCCCGCGCAACACTCCGCACGCTCCCCATCGTATTGCTGCGTATGGTGTCAAAGTCCCACTGGGTGCTCACGGTCGAGCGGATGGTGTCCATCCCCGAATCGTCGTAGATGGGCCCGGTTCTGGCCGTGGGTTGGCCAGACGCCGCATTCTTCCGCCGGACGTACTCCTGATAGCGCTCAATAAGCTCGGTTAGCGCGCCGGATCTGCGTGCGCCGCGGATAAAGGGGTGTTTTAGGAGCTCTTTTGCCGAAGGACGCTGGACACCCCACAAAACCACATGGGCATCAGTACCAATATACGAGGTGTAAACGACCCCAGGAAACGTGAGACTCACAGCAGCCGGGTCCTTGGTCAAGCAAAGGGACACGAATTCCTTGAAGGCGGGCGAGAAGGGACCCTCGAGCACAGGAGGTTTGGCCTTGGGAATAAGGAAGAGAACCCGCATGGGATGGTATTCCGCTAGGGGCGGTTCACCCTTTGCCATCTCGATCGCCGTAATTCCGAGACTCCACATGTCGGCCTTGGAGTCATATCCATCTTGTCGGATGACTTCGGGGCTCATCCAGAAAGGGGTTCCTACGAACGTGTGACGCAATGTCGTTGTGAGCTGGGCGGCGACGCCAAAGTCGGCTGTAACGGCAACCGTAAGCTTCCAAAGATCATCCAGCGGTGTAATGGCAAGAACCCACCGAGCTTGACTTTCCCGGAGGCAGATAATAGAACATTGGCCGCTTTGATATCACGGTGGATTTTACCTTCCGAGTGGAGATACTCGAGCCCAAGGAGAAGTTCACGGCACACGACCGCGATCTGCGCCTCTGAAAATGGACCTGGCTTGAGCTAGGAAAAGTGAAACAGATCCGTCAACATAGGCGAGCATGAACAAAACGCGCCGAAAATAGCCTACCAAATCGAGACACGATCCACCAGCGAGGTATTCCATAACTGAAACAAAAGAAACCCAGCATAATGAGAAACACCGTATGCCGCAAAAACCAATGACGAGGAACACAGACTGATCCATAATTTGTATCCTTTGACAAAGCTCCCGTAGTACCGCGTGACGTACTCGGAGTCGCACTGCGCGAGGTGCGCAATCTCTTGTTGAATCTCGGAAATATCGTCATCCGTGTCCTCGAGATCTGCGCAAAGACCGAGTTCAGGAACAAGAGCGTAACACGACCCCAGGATACACACCTATTTGTTTGATAGCAACAATCTGCCGGGTGTCGTTGTGTATACTGGAAAGGGGGCGTCGAACGTTAGGGTGGCGTCGCCCAATGCGCGCATAGGCGGACAAGGGGGAGAGACGCACGCTTTGTAGACGACGCCGAAGCTGCCGGTGCCTAGTTTCTCGAGCAGAGTGTATTGGCTAGCGGGATCGCTTGCAGAGGCGGTTTGTCTTGTGCGTGGGGACATGGAATTCTCGGATGGAGCGTTCCTAGGCTGTGGATGGCGAGATGAATGAGCCAAAGGGATCGCCGTCGGGCTGGCAACGCATGGTGGTATTGAAGGGGGTACGCACCATGGTGAGAACACAGTCGGGTAGGCGAGGAAGAATAGACGGATTCGACACAAAGGGTGTGAGGGTGGGTGGGAGGTGCAGATGAGCGCTTAAGCCCGAGGAGTGGAGATGCGGCGGGGGGTTTTAGGGATATGAAGGGCGTGGTATAAGGTCGTTAAAAGGTCGTCAAGAATGAGAACGAAGCGGAAAGCAAGACAGAATAAAGTAGAAGGTGCAATGGGCTGCTATTGTCCGGGAGAGACCAAGGCCAGAAACCGAGCCGCCGAGCGCTGCAGCTTGCCGCTTGCGAGATACGAGCCGCGAGACACGGTGAGTCAAGCAGAAACGTCTGAGATCTACGCGAGAGGGGCTGCGTTCAGCGGCGGGGCGAGAAAAAAACGCGGGAGATCGTGGTGGGGACGAGGAGTCCTCGTGTATCTCAGTCACACAACCAATACATCATCGCACCACCTAGCCCCCGGACCCCGGGCCCAGAGTCGCTCCGGGCTCTCCGGCCCTCCGTCTCGAGCACTCCCTCCGGCTCTTTCATCTCCTCGTGAGTTTCAGCGTCACAGATTCTGCAGGCAGCATTCTCGAGCTTGTGTACCCTTCAGTTCCGCCTTTCGCATCAACACTGAAAGTTCCCAGCTCTGGCTCTGAGACACCCACAGGCCACAGCGCGGCCCCTATCGGCGCTATACACCCCATGCACCCCGCCAACAAACCGCATAGCCTTTGTACAGCGTCCCCGAATGACAAACTCTTTTCTAAACCGCATGGTCGTACGATGATGCGCTTGCTGGTATATACGTTGACCCGACGAGCAGCATGGGTGCTCTGAATTCGCTCGCCGACTCCTCGATCCTCGATCCGCAGGCCTCGGGATCTCAGAGACCGCGTTGTACTTACCCTGCACTGGAATCGTCTACTGAGCATAGGGGTCTAGACTATAGAACTTCGATGATGCTGGATATTCCAATGCTTTCTAGACATTAAGTAGATGGCAAGTAGGACTTGTTGCATGATACTCCCAATGCCGGCGCCACCGATCGAAGTCGAAGGACTTACGTAGTGAAGAAGTCTGGTCTATCGGCGAACTGCAAGTTACTCGTACGTTACTGTAAGTACACGAAGAAGTTCAATTTCCAGATATTAATGATCGAACATCTGCCCTGCAATGCAGCTGCGAAGCCGCTCCTTCTCCATGAATCATCTCAGAATCCAAATGAACCCGCCGCGGTCGACTCAACGCCAGCCATGCATTATGCACCATGATCGACTGGCGACTGACAACTTGAATTTTTCTTCTTCCTTCATTCAAATGAATGTATTCGCTGACAGGGCGCCGCCCTGTCGAAGCAAAGCATGACAAGGCATGGCAAGAATTGACGTAAGTACAAGTATTCTCACCGAGCTCCCAAGTGAGCTCGATCACCCGACTGGACTGACACACTTGACAACCGCAGCGGCAGATCCCACCCGAAGTCACAGGCAACCCGATCAAAAGGGAAATCAGCTACCATATTATACCACCCCATATCTAGGCGTAAAGTTATTCACATCGTAGAGTATAAACAAGAAAGTCCAAAGTAGTACGAAAAGGAAACCAAAAAGCCAACGAGCGCGTACACTCCTGTGCGGAAAAGAGTGTCAGAGTGTACCATATAGATGTCTACTCGTATATACTGGCTGTACGCGTACGGAGTATGTCCATGCGAAGAGCCACACCACGAAGGAATACAAGTGGTGTGGTTCCCGTCCGTATGTGAAATGGTCCCTTGTGAAGAAGAGGGTAGGGCGGGGGTGGGTATAAGAGAGCGGATGACGGTTCAAACCGTCGCTGTAACAATCAAGAAAGCAGCAGCAACCAAAAGCGAGGAAGGTGAGAAAATATGAAAGACGAGATATATGAGCGGAGAGATAGTTCAGAGTCCCCAAAGAAGAAGACACTTTTCACATCAGCGCAGCCGCCCCCACCACGATCGACCCCATCACCACAGCGAGAAGAGACGACGACCCACGCAATCCCACAGCTCCATTCTTGGACGATTTGGGCGTAGCAGTCGTTGTTAACCCAGCACCTGACGGCGTGCCGCTCGCCGTCGCCGTCGCCGCCGCGGTGCTTGAGGTCACCGCCGTCCCAGGCAGCGAACTCGGGACTGCCGCGACCGCCGCAACCGCAAGCGGCACCACCGGAGTCGTGTTGTTTACCGCATTCAAATAATAAGTCGCGCCGAACACATCCGCGACCCCGCGTGCGTCCCACCCATTCGTCTTAATAAGAGGATAGTTGTCGATGAACGCCTGGACGGACTGGGTGGAGAGCTCATGCTCGAGGATCATGAGGCCCGGGTGTTTGGCGCCTGCATACCAAGTTTGCAGGTTGGCAGCGATACCGGCAGCGGTGACAGTGGTGTTGGGCTGGTCGAGCTCCCAGTCGTCGGTGTCGTGGTTCCAGATGGCACATGTCCTACTCGAGAGTGTAAGATCTGGGATGAATCGATGAGAAACGCGAGAATACTCACAGGCCTAATGAATGGTGAAGGGGGATACATGGGTAAACGATGAGCAAAAAGATCCCCGCGTCGAGCCACAGAGATAGCAGCACCCACCAAACACATGATAAGCAATGGCCCGCACACGGTTATCGGAGTCACCATACGGGGGTCTCCACCACTTGGGCAGCCGTCCGCCAGTACACTCAGCAATAATCTGCATGGTATACCCCAACTCGCCCACAATCACCTCATTACTAAGTGATGTCGTATACTGGTGCGACCACGTATGCACACCAATCTCGTCGTTGAGTTCGTCATAGGCGCGTTTGCACATGGCGTAATTGTCTCGGACGTTGGAACCGATGAAGAAATGCGTCGCGTGTTGGTTATTTTGTTTTAAAAAGTCGTAGAGGGGGCCAGAGGTCGGGAGCGGGCCGTCGTCGAACCTATAGCAATAGAATCAGCTCCTTGAGCGCTCAAATCATGATTTAGAAACCTAGAGAAACTTACGAGACTGCTACCTTGCCGTCCGGAGCATCCCAGACTTCGAGAGTAGGATCTCCACGGCACTGGCCCGTCGAAGAGCAGATCTCTGGGCCAATCGAGTTCTGGCCACTATATGTGGGGGCCCCGTTGACCAAAGTAGCGGGTGCGATGCTAGGGATGAGGCCGGCCTTGGTGGCGGCGTCGAGAGCGGCGAGCCAGGCGGCTGGGATGGCAGAGACAGAAGCGGCGGTTAGGGGCGCAGCGGGGTATGAAGCGACCCACTCTGTATTCACAGTATCATGCAAAGTGAGGAACCGCAGATAGCCTCTGAATGGGATACGACGCACCGGGCGAGCCTGGGGTAAGAGCCGGGGCCTGGCGCTTGAAGAGGTCATGTACGGGATGGTCGCGCGGGTGGTACCATTTGTCGCGGGCAGACACAGCGGAGGCAAGGGCGAGGAGGGCGAGGAAGGGAATGGAGGAGGCCAGCATGGCGACTAGCACTCGGCGACGCGCGGGAAGAGGAGACGGAAAGAGAAAAGGGGAGAGTGGGAGCCACACACGCGCGCGCAGTGTGCTTTATAGCACGCCGGGCTAGGGCGTGAATGAGGCTAAAGTTGCGCTTGGCGTCCACTTGGCATCTCCACACTTGGCAGCGGTGACTTCTACACGAAACGTTCATCTCTCCTAGCACTACATAACAGTAAGAATGTGCGCGATAGCTGGATGCCGGTCGGCGCACGACGACCAGCAAGTGCCAGTCGATCGGCGCGACAAGCAGGGAGCTACAACACGCTCAGACAACTGACAGTCGGCGAAGCTGTTAGGACATGTCGGAGCATCGTAGATCTGTGGAGTAGGGAGTTGAGTCCAAGGTCTTCTAGTGCTCTTATACTCGCTATGCCTATTTTTACCTCTCCTCAAGAGTCAAAAATACCTTTCCTCGAGAGCACCCCACACGCAAGAAATTGTCACATTTGCCCACTACGCGTGACCCGTAACAGCCAAATCAAGTCTCAAAAAAACATCCAAAAAATCGCGCCAAAGAATCACACCAATCCAAAACGAGGGCCGATCACCGCATTTGGCATACACCCAGTCCAACTCGGTACTTAACTCAGGGACCGGCGGCACAATTCCCGATCCTTCCCAGGAAAGCCTAAATCCACCAAAAGCTCCCCGAAATGAAGGACCCTTTTGAAATTGAGATTTGATTATTATGTAACAATCAGGACTTTTTGGTACTCGGCACCATCACCTGGGCTGTGAAGAGGGGGTGCAAGAGCAAAGTCGCAGCAAACGATGATTCCTCCTTCCGCAATCCACGAACCTCGTGAGGACGGGCGCCCGATGATTTGACAAGTGCCACAAAAGATAAGGAAAGCGCGCTGACAGACCCATCAACAAAAAGTCAAACAGGGTCGCTTTCCTACATAGACACATCCCGTTGTGGTGAAATTGTTACGTATCCAAAACAACGTTGCGATCTCGAATCTCCAATCCCACGTCTCGAACCAATTGTGAGTCGTCAGACAACAGGGCCTCGGTCAATCCTCGCTTCGTCCTTTACCCGCCTCACCCTTGACTACGACAATCTCGGTACGCGGAAGAGTTGAAACTAACCCCATTCGAAACAGAAACAAAAATCCCGCGCCCGGACACGAGCGACCGTACGAGCGCCAAACAGAAACCGGGCCCCCCATACGACATGAACAATGCGTTCGCGAAATGACGCCAAATTCCAAAAAGAATAGAGAACAAGGAGACCCTATGTACATCCCAATCACAGGAAGAGCAACGCGCCAGGGTTCAATTTGTAGTACTCGGTCTACGGTAACGGGACACGAAGGAGGAAAAGTGCAGCGAGTGTTCGACTGTTCGACTAGCGAGTGTCCGATGGCTGGCTGCTCCGCTGAGATAGCCCCAAAAGAATGTCTACGGTCAGTGCGTGGGGATGACACATCGTACGGTGGGTGAAATAAACAGGAGGTTGGAGGTGAAAAAAAGAAGAGTGATGAGGAGCTGGTCCGTTGTAGTTGGCGCGATGGACAGGGTGGGTAAAGTGCGGGAGGTGCGGCGGATGATGTTCAAGTACTACGGATGAAGGGGGTATCGATAAACAAGGGAGCGGACAGCGTACGATACGGATAGGTACTACGATATGCAACGACAAAAAGAGAATGTTCGAGAGCGAGAACTTTTGAAAACCAGGAGCCTAGTCCGTCTTTACCACAGCGCTAACGAAAACAACACAGCGCCGAGGAGCGCGGCAGACGAAATGAACACGCTCGATGCAGCACCGTTGGTGCTATTCGATGCCGGCTTCGACGCGCCACCCGTGGCAGCCGCACTCACACTCGCAGACACCACGGGGGCGGCGGGAGTTGTGGGCGCAACAGGCGTCGGGATGGGCGCTGGCGATGCCGCAACATCGAGGGCGACAACCGGCGCGGTCGAGTTCTGCGAGTTCAAGTACCACGCATGGTCGAGGACATCGGGAATGCTCTTGCTAATCCACCCGTTGGACGCGTGCAGGGGGTACGTGTTGATGAAGCAGTTGACGGTGTCGTTGGAGAGCTCGTGCTCGAGGATGAAGAGTCCGGGCGTCTTGGGTCCGTTGAGCCAGCCGGTGAGGGAAGCGGTGACGCTCGCGTCGGTGAAATTCTCACCTCCCGGCTCGCCGATTTGCCAGTCGTTGGAGTCATTGTTCCAGATGACGGTGGTCAAGTCTGTTGGAAGGGGCGTTAGTTTATGGGGGAGAGGCAGGGGGAAAGGGGAAGACGCACGGAAGACATAGTAGGCGATGGCAACGACGCGGACATCGGAATCACCAAAAGGGGGCCTCGAGGGGAGGGTAGCTTAGCTCTGTTGTGCGGGTAGCGAAAACGTGAAGAAAGGGAGGCTTACCTCCAATAAGCAGGGACACGTCCATTGGTCGAGTCGTGGATGATCTGCATGGTCAGGCCGAGCTCAAGCAAGAGCTGCTCGTCCGTCTGGGTGGTCATGTACGGATGTGTCCATGTGTGAACAGCGATGTCCTGGAGAGGGTCGGCGAGACACTGGCTGAAGATGTCGGGGTTACCGAGAATGTTGGAGCCGATGAAGAAATGGGTCGCCCCCTGGTTGTTCTGCTTCAGGAAAGGATAGAGGATTGTTGAGGGTGGGAGGGGACCGTCGTCAAAACTAGCGGATAATGAACGTCAAGACGTGTCAGTGGCGATGCAACATATGAGCAGGAGAAAGCAGAAGTAATCTACGCACGCGACGCCGATAGTTCCAGAGGGAGCGTCCCACAGCTGTGTGGTGGTACCGTTGATGCGGCATTGGACGGTAGAAGAGCAAATGGTAGGGCTGCCCGGGTCAATGCCAGTAGCATAGGTGGGGTTGCCGTTCACGAGGGTGGCGGGGGCAATATCAGGAATGAGGCCCGCGTTCTTAGCGTTGGTGTAGGCGGTCATCCACGCGGCGGGGACGGTGGTGGTGTTGATGTTGGTAGGGTACTGTGCGATCCATGCTGCACATACAAAGTCAAGTGAGCGACCAGACGCTTATCGGGTAGAGAGAGGCGCGCACCTGCTGAACCCACGGCGGGGAGAGTGGTGTCGCGCTTGAAGAGGTCGTGGACGGGGTGGCCGCGCGGGTGGTGCCACTTGCCGGCTGATACAGCGACGGCGCCAAAGGAGGCGAGCAAAAGAAGGACGCGGTTCATCGCAGCTACGCGGGAAAGAAGGGAGACAAGGAAATAGAAAAAGAAAAGAAAAAAGGTGGATGGTAGGGATGCGTGCAGGAGAGCGAGGTTATATATCCCGCATCTATTTTTAACCAGAGCTCCTGTCGCATTCCCTTATGCTGGCGTATCGACCCTATCCCCCGCCCGCTCTCCCACCTCCGCCGCTGCTGTCGTCGGGGTCGTGGTCGCCTCCCTCCACGGTGCTGGGCAGTCGTAACACCTCCGCCATCGCATCGCGTCGCGGCTACATGTCGATTGAGTCTTGGCATCTACGCTGGGGCATGAACCGTTGAGCCAAGCCATTGCCTGGCGGGAGCCAAACACCCATCTGCTTCCGTGCCGACCCGGCCCCCTCGGGATGGCCTCGCGACGCTTCCCACGCTTCTATCGCTCGCGTATGTGCGTGACCAACAATGACCTAATGACGCTGTGTTGTCACCCTGTCACACGCCTGTCTGTAGTCATCGTCTTTTTTTAGAGGCAGGGTCGCGGTCTTGGCGATATCTTGGCACCGCGTGCCTGGTGCCGAAAACGGCGTAGATCGGTGCCTCGACCGGGCTGTGTCTTTTCTCGTAGATTTCCCGCAAACGACGCCCGCCCGCCTACACATATGAGGAAATATCGTGTTTGCACCTGCAGCTCGTTCTGTATTTTCCGACACTGCTGCAAAACGTTGAGCTCTGCTGTCGACGCGGACGACACGACTGCCAGTGCTGTATTCCTCGCAGCAACTACCCCGCAGGCGTGGTGATAGTGATGCGCAGTGCAAAAAATCAAATTGTGCTAACATAAGTACTGCGCGTCCGATTGACTCGAGGCTATCTCGCTTCTCTTCAACTGCTCTCCGACGTCGTGCCTTCGCTACCGCCCACGTTCATCTTATCGCCCGATTCGTATTGGCATTCGATACATCGGGCAATGTATGTAAACGCCGTCGAGTTCCATCCCGCTCTGCACGCCACTGCATTAAATTCGTCCTTATTCGCCTCCCCTCCAAGCCTCCATCAGGCCATCGTGTCCAGAGTCAAACTCGATGTTTACCTACATAATCTCTACTCACAAGAGCACGACTTTCTCTTCAACTCAATGCTTCTGTGAGCGCTCGTGCCTCATGGCTGTCATATCAGTCAACTTCGCGAGATTGATATCGAATGGGCCGTACACCGCGCACCACCTACATACCTCGTGAATCAAGGAGTCTGGAGTTGTGCATCTTGCTCTGCAGACACCCCAAGCGCTTCCATGCTCGGCACTCGCTCAGGTTCAGGCGTCCAAGCCAAGAAGACTTAGCGGTGACTTTATCACAAGAGATGGATCACTCACCCCGACTTGAAACGCCATACTCGAGGTAATAAGTATGGGGTCTGCGTGAGTTCGGCCTAGCATCCGCAGGGTGCAAGGGGACCGCTTCTCCTACACCATACCCGTAGACTCAAAGCCTGCTGCGCGCCGGCACAGGTCCAAGGTCACGTAACTCCAAGGAAACGTACCAACGGATTTTGATTGGTGTCCACTACTCGTGAGAGTTGGGGCACCTCTGCCAGTCTGCGACCCGAGGCATCACCGCGCCGGAATGAACATGAGTGGTTATGGCAGAGCCCAGAGGACAGCGGCACGATTGCTTCTCACTCTGATTTTTGATGCTTGAACCAAGACCGTAGATCTACCATCTTGCACATATGTATGAAGTGGATGTTTCGCCGATTATCATTTACTTCATACTTACGGCCGTCGGCGGCTCCGCGGCGGCGAACGCACCGAAGCGGGGGGCATGTCGGCAGTCTCTAGGGGTCTCAGCCTTTGGCTCGCACGATCACCGCACGATGCACATGGATCGAAAGTTGAGTCGAGTCGAGTCGGGGGTAGAAGCATGAAGAAAGGGCTACCTGAAAAGGGTCGTATATTTTCTCCGCGCTGGTACAGTAAACACCGAGATCATGTACGACTGCGGTTCCCTTACATGTACACAGGTTTACAAAATCACAGTATGGCGAGGCTACGCAAGAAGCGATTGTCGCGCGATTGGATCACCGTTGTGGGTATCCGTAGAGGATTTTTGCAGCTCTCGAGTCTCTCCTATGGCTCCGGGGACTCATGGGACAGCCCAATCATCCATCTCCCCCTCACCAAAATTAGAGCTACCGAATCCTGGCATGTTTTTTCGATCACAAAAAACCAATTACATAATCATTTTCGATTACTGTTGGTGGACTCGCTTCCCTTACATATGCACAGGTCTTACATGATTACCAGTTTACAAGATCACTGTATTACGGTATTACTTAGTAATATATGAAATGAGCTAAAGGTGAGCTAAATACCCTTTCTTCGTCTCCCGAGGTTGTCGATGCTACTCCGACCATGGGCGCGCGCCGCGAAGTGCTGCTTCAATAGATTGAGGCTCATGACTCGGGAAATCTGCCGTTGCGACCCACCTCTTTCTTTAGAGTTTTCCAACTCGGTGGACGTGGACTCTGGAGCTGTGCGCGGAATCCAAATATCTTGGTCGGGACGAAGCCTGAAGGGGAGGGCTGGTCTATAGCTTGCAAATCGTCTGCGAAGGAGCACGACGCCGCAGCGACGAAGGGTATCTCTCCAGCACTTGTCCTCGCTTTATAGTTCGGGGAGAAAGGGTGTCATCTCGTCTTCTGCCACTGGCAGCTCCAAGCATGGCCTATTCTCTGATGAATCGAGCGAAAGAGCGGGATCAGCCTACGATCATCGCGCCTAATAGGCTGCCCCGGCGTCTCGAGTCCGGAGAGAAGGGACGCCGGGCGAGCGCTCATTAATCATTGGGTGTATCTATGATTGGTCCTTGCATTGACCAGTCTTCTGCCACGGGCTTCGAAAGTGCGCCTCGTTACTCGAGGCTTGTCTAATCTATGAACAAGCAACTGCAATTTCCCTGTCAGTACGCATCAGTTTTCTTATTCGAAATAAAGACTGCTTTAGCTCTCTTCGGCAGCAATATTTAATGCCATACAGGCATGGCGTGGCTATCGAAGACCGCAAGGACCACTGCTTTTCCACACCCACACCCTAATCAATGGCTAGTACGTACTATTCCGTTTGCACATATATTTTTGCGGTGACTGGTATTGGCAAGCCGGACGAAGCTCAGGATACTAGGGGTAGATCCTGGCGCGCTCAAAAGGGATCAGCTGTCACTGGCGTTGGTGCGTCCATCTCTAGGGCTGCGCGCAGGCGAGCACCACCGTGACCGTACCGCGCATCCGCCTATCGTTCTCAGCGGCGCCGTAGCGACAGGAAAAAGGGGTGGAATATCCCCCGCATCTACTGCATGCATATCGGGTCTTTCTGGGGTTGCCGATCAAGCACGGTTCGGTCCTGATCTGAGACCGGTACTAGCCAAGCTCTGGTGGGTGCCGCGCTACCCCGAAAATTTGCAACAATCAATCCCCCGCCATACCTGCGTGTTTACGTACTGCCTACAGGGACCCGTCGCTCAAGCGGTGTGGCATAGCCAAGATGCGTTTGAGCCCTCCCGATATGTGTGTATCTATGAGCACCGCTCTGCAGGTAATCGAGCCCGAGCCATCAACGATCTTACGTTGCTGCCAGTACTGTCGACTTGTGAGCATCAATTTGGTGGTTCACTTCTGGCTTCACGAGCAATCTATCAGATCTACAGATTATCCCATCACCCGCCGGCGGCAGAGGGGGAACCATGGGGAGAAACTTACGAAGGGGTGAGCACAGTTGAAGTATGCAGATCAAAGATTTGACGTCGAGTGTTCAATCAGCAGATCTTGTTCAGACGACGATTACTGTGCGCTCCCTATCGCGAGAGATGCCCGGATCTGCGTCCTCCCCCTATTCGACGGACTCGATCTATCGTTTAACCTCTATTTTTCCTACAGCCCCCAGTACGCCGCCCCAAGGTCGAGGTAACACAGCACGCTTACACACCAGTCGGAGCTCTCTCTCGCCGGCGTATCTGGTGATGTCGGCGCCTACTTTTCCCATTCGACCCTGCACATCGCACGCTGCGCATGGCGCTGGGCCCCTTGTACCCCCCTTGAAGAAGCTACGGATACTTCGCGGGAATGGCGTGAGACTCGGAGCAAGCTTATGGCGCGCCGAAAAGTGCACCCGTATCCTTGTTCATCTCGATGAGTACGCATTCCTCCTGATCGTGCGCGAGTTCAATTCTTCTGTGCCTCTAGTCTACGAGGGTTGCATCTACGCCCAGCGACAATCTCGTCGAAGTCAACTACCGCCCAAGGGGGGTGCTTACCGTGATCATCCTGCCGGTCATCGCCAATGAGGTCGTTGACGATATACCGAAGGCCCGTGATACTCTTGCACTGTTCATATATGCAGCATGATGAATGACACGAGGCAAGAGGGCGCGTAAAATATCGATCTCTTTGTATTTTGATACAAATTATAATACACCACAATGGTTATCAGTTTGAAGCTCGAGGCTGGAGTCCGTCGTCTCTTGAAAGCGCTAAACCTTGGACGCCTCCCTCTTCGCAGCATCCACCTTCTTCTCCGCGTCCACCTTGGCGTCCTCCGCTTTAGCCTTCCCCCAGCCGAACCAGCTCCACCAGGTGCTCTCCGCCTTGTTCGCCGTCTTGTGAGCCTCTTTCTCAGCGCGGGCTTTGGCGTCCGACGCGGAGTCGCGTGCGCCGCCGATAGCCGACTGGGCGGATCGCTTGTACTCGTCTACTTTAGCCTGAGCAGCGTCGTATTGTTCGTGCGCAGAAGCCTAAGATAGATAATAAGAAATTGCATCAGAATCGCTGCGCCGATCAACGTGGCGCAGATCCCGATCGCGTGTACACATACCTTGACATCATCAACCTTCGCCTGCCCCTTCTTCAGCACGTCCTCACCCTTCTCCTTCGCAGCATCCCGAGTCTCCCTTGCTCTGGCCTCGAGGTCCCTCTCGTGTTTCTTGGCGCTGTCCCTGATCGCAGCGACGTCCTCGGGCTGGGAATAGTAGTAGTACGCGCCGCCGGCGATGACTGCTGCGCCAAGACCGAACCACAGCCCAGAGCCGCCGCCCTGTTTAGGAGCGGGGGGTGGGGGTGGGACAGTGTGCGGGTGGTCGGGGCGGGGTGGAGGCACGGTCGTGAGCGCGCGGGAAGTCTAGTGGAATGCGATGATCAGCTCTCAGCGCCGTCGATCGCGAGTCGGCGGTGGTGTGCTCACTGCGGGGACGGAGAGTCGTGCGAGGGGACGAACTGCGCGGATGGCTTGCATGGTGGATGGGCTGGAGATGGTGGTGGTGGGAAGCTGATGGGCGGCCTTATATGCACGCCTCTGCCGCTCGTCATCCACGCCTGTGACGTCATGCACGTGCCGCGCGTCATCTAATATTCGAACAACACTTGAAAGCTTTGTTGAAGTTCGCGCCTTGGCTTCGAATTCCCAGCGCGTATATGCGGGTTTCTGTGCGTCATATCAAACGATAGCGGCGGGGTGGTGGCGACAAGCTGGCGCTGGTGCGGTCATCGGACGGTGACATGTACGTACGCTGCAGCCGCGGCGCTGCTTGCAGTTGCTTGAAGTTATATGTAGTATACCATGAAGAGGAAAACCCAGCATGACGATAAAAAGACAGTAGTAGGTATCAATGAACGGACTGTCGCGGTCGAGAACACGACGATGGAATAGAAAAAAGAAAAGGATGCGAGCTATTATATACCGAAAAAAGAGAAGGGAAAAGAGGATGAGAGAAACAGTAGCAGTGTAACACTTCTGTCCCACACGCACATTTAGCAAATAGAACTACGAAACGCTCAGAGGAGGGCAAAGGCGGCACATGCAAATGCAGCAATCGCGCCAAACGACGCCGACACACCGTTCCCTGCAGCGCCGTTATGAGTCGTGCCGTGAGTCGCTGAGGCGGTAGCACCAGTTTTGGTCGAGGTGGCGTTGGACGGGGTGGCGGGCGCCGCGGCGGTAGGCGAGGGCACGATGCTCGAGGCGGGAGCAGCAACATCGAGGCTGATGACGGGAGCGGTGTTGTTAACCGAGTTGAGGTACCACGGTTTGTCGTACGCGTTGCCGGCGTTCTTGGCAATCCAGTTGTGTTGCTTCAAGGTGGGGTAAGAGTCGATGAACGCCTGAACAGACCCTTGCGAGAGCTCATGCTCGAGGATCATCAGACCGGGGTTCTGGGCGCCCCCGTACCATTGGATGAGCTTTTGATAGCATCCATCTTGAGTGACGCCCTCGACTTCACCAATCTTCCAGTCGTCGGTGTCAAAGTTCCAGATGTAGATGGTCCTGATGAAAAGATACATCAGATCGGTTCACACAGCAACGCATATATCAACGTACAGTCCTGTTGAGAATTGCATGAGATCAAATGTGACTCGAATGGATGGCACTAAACAACTACTTACCAAAGACATGCGCGGCAATTGCACGAACACGCTCATCAATGTCGCCATAAGGAGGGCTGCAGTCGGAAATAAGCATATAAAAAGTAACATCACAAGGAAGTCACATACCGCATCGCACTGGGAACGCGTCCACCGGTGAGGTCGTGGATGATCTGCATGGTCCAGCCGAGTTCGACGACGACATCGTGGTCGGAGAGAGAGGTGAGGTACGGGTGAGTCCAAGTGTGGACGCCTATTTGTTGGTTCGGGTCGGCAAAGGCCTGCATGGCAAGGTCGGAGTTCTCCAAAATATTACTGCCGATGAAGAAATGGGTAGCGGACTGGTTGTTTGTCTGCAGGAAGTCGTAAAGCGTTGCAGAGGAATTAGCGATAGGGCCGTCGTCGAACCTGATGCACAGCGCGGGCTTTGAGTACAATGCATGCAGAACCTTTGACGACCAGACTCACGATACCACAACAGTGTTGGCGGGGGCATCCCACTTCTCGATCGTGTCGTCGCCCCTGGCTTGATAGGTGGCGGAGCGGATTTCGGGACTCATGGGATCCATTCCAGGGTACGTAGGATTACCGTTTTCCATGACGGAAGGAGCAAGTTGGGGAATCTTGCCGGCTTTGACCGCATTGTCGTAGGCGGTAAGCCAGGCCGCGGGGACGGGGGTACCAGCAATGGGACCCTGGGGGTACTTCGCTTTCCACTCTATATGCGCCGAAAAGCGACGGTAAGCGGGTGAAAAGGCGTATATATGCGGGAAAACAAACCGGGGGAGCCCACGGGGGCGGTCGCGCCGCTGCCCTGGCGCTTGAAGAGGGCGACGGCGGGGTGGTCCTCGGGGTGGTATGGCGCGCCGCTGGAGACGACGGCGGAGGCGGCGAGGGAGGCGGCCAAAAGAATGAAGGCAGTCGCGCGGAACATGGTGACGATGGTCGAAAGGAGCGTGGGGGCGATGGTGGTGGAGAGGAAGACGAAAAACGGGGCATAAAAGCTCTCGGCGGAGCTTGCGGGCAACGTTCAACCTCCGCGCGTCGACCGTCGCGCCGAGAGGGAAGAAGCACCGGCTCCGCCTGGTGCACGCGATGCATCACGTGATCCTGTCATCTTTGATGTTTCATATCAGAACCCAAGACCTAGACTTCCTTACGTAAGTTGGTATACCTTGCTCCGAGTCCGACAGCGCTCAGCGCACTCTCTGGCCATACACCTCCATGCACCGACGACAATCCGCCGCCACCATAAATACTCCAAGTAATGGTGCGGACCCAGCGTGGACGTCGTGGATATCTACGATGCATGAGCGGCTGACATTGAGGGAGCGGATGTGTCAGTATCCGGCGGGCTTGACATAGTAGGCCTCATCGTCGTACACTGAAGCCGCCAAGGGACGGTATGAGTTTGGGGGTAAAGCCCGGGGTTACAGCAACATGCATGTACATCGCGCTGTGCACACCTTGATGGCCAAACCCAGCCCCACAGCGCCCGCGTCAAGTATAGAGAGACCGTTGCACCCCCAGACATGGGACTCGGGTTCAGAGTGCGGGTGATGTCAATTCGCCGATCCCAAGCGGGAGCGGGAGAGCTCGTGTTTATTGCCGCAAGCAAGCTGCAAATCTCATGCGTCGTTCTGATGCAAGATAGCAGCCTCTTTTTCCTGCGTATGATTTTTGTTTAGTCTCACTGATGCTGCCGATGTAAAGCAAGAGGCAGCGCAGACCCGGCCGCCAGATACGCCGCGTCCTCGGCAGACGGTGGTGGAGATCTGCTCGCAACTGCCATTCGATGCAGAGAATTAAAAAAGTTTAGTATACGAGAGTCTAATTGCATGGTATCGAGGTGTGGTTATCCGAGAACCAGCTCATACACGATAACGACAATATTGAGTAATATGAGCGGTACTGTAAGTCGATTGCGCAAGTTCAAGAGAGGAATATAAGTTGGGCGTCGCGTTGGAGCAGCTACAAGTGGACGTACTTCGCATGAGTGTGCGCACAGCACCAATGAGGTTGATGATCCGCGCTTTTACGCCTGGCCCGCCGGGCTCCCCGAAGCCTGGTTGCTCATATTGATTTGCCGGGTGCGTGGATGACCAGCCGACTGTATAGAGGCGAGGCAAGTGAGCTGAGGATCGTAATTAGACATGGACATCGAGGGACTGAACTGCGTGCGAGAAAGCGCTCTTCATTGAGGACAGCAATGGCGTTGACTAGGAGCAGGGTGATGTATAAGATGCTGCCGATTCCAAAGCCCATTTTTCTGCGGGGACGAGGAGGAGGAAAACACTGGCAGCAGGTCGCTTGTTGTTCGGGCAATAACTTTAAGGCTAAAACTGCAGCAACTGGTGACGTTGAAGTTGCGTGGAGGACACGATGGTGTTTGCTTCCGCGCCTGGCACGCGTTCATATCTGTTCATATATAGGCTCATATGCAGTCGCCACCCGGCTCAGATAGCCATGGATTTTAGCTCTAAGATATGAGACTTAAGATGATTTGCAACGTTTTGATACGAGCGAAGAATGTGGACGAATGAGAGGCGAGGAATAAGTCTCGATGCGGAAAAGTGACTTTGGCAAAGAGCGCGTCGAGCCGAGTGCGGAAGGTTGCTTCCAACCTCGAGGACGTCCTGCCCGAGTTCCAACGTTGAGCTTCCCCGCTTGCTCGCGATTTCGCACGAACACACGCCTCCAGGCCGTCCTCGCCTGCATCTCGTGCTGCGCCCCTTAAGTGCCTACTCAGATCACTCTTCTCTTCTTGCGACCCCGAACACAGTTATCACATAGAACCATGACTTCCTCCCTCCTCGGCCTCTTACTTCTCTTTCTCAACGTCTTTGACTCTTTCAAGACCCTCAAGACTCCTCCCCCATCTCGTCGCAGAAATGCCAGCGGCTCCCGGCGACCGTCTGCACGCGCGACAAGCATCCGCAAGAGGGAGATGAAGGCTACTTTGTGCTTGTGGGTTGTCTGGGTGCGCAACTTGACTATTCATACCGGGGATTTCTTGCTGAATCATGTCGTTCTTATTCGTCCCAAAGGCGTTCTGGACATACTGTGTGAAGATTGCCGACAAATTCATCGGCTTCTTCCCGTTCTACTCTGAGCTCAAATCATTTATCCTCATATTTCTTCTCTTGACGCGAAAGTCTGGCGCACACCCTATCGTCCTGCACGTCATCAAGCCGTTGATTCGGCCATATACCGATACATTGGATGCCCTTCTCGAATTCGCCGAGGGCTGGGGAGAGGTCATACAGTATCTTGTCCAAAGCACGCTCTCGTGGATTCAAAGTTATTGGAAAGGACACTCTGACGACGAAGTCGATGGCTTTGTCGCGGTCCCTGGTGTGGATGATACCACTCTGAAGCAGGCTCCCCCTCTCGAGTCCGATACATCGTCATCCCACTCATATCCGCCTCCTCCATTGGCGCGCCACACGTCCCAGTCAAAACCGATGGTACAACGGGCAAACAGCGCGAATAGCGTAAAGAGCACCGACGGGCCCAAGGTGCGTACGAGAAAACGTGGCGAGATCTCCAGTCTCGTCGTCCCCCCCGCCGCTGCCGAACCGAATCCTCGTGTCGAAATGCCGGTGCCCGAAGCCACCACTGAACCGCAAGATGCTGAGCAGGATGATGCCTACATGCCCGGTGGCGCGGCATTCCTATACGTTCCTCCCTCACCCGAGCCCGAGTCTAAAACAGCTGATGCGACCAATGGACACGAACCCCCTACGCCTGAGATGGGCGGGAGGGGAATGCCGGGATCTCCCTTGTTCCCGGGTACCTTTTTACCCATGCCGATGCCTATGCCTATACCCATGCCTTCGTTTACTGAGGTTCCTGTCCCATCCGAGCCAGCACCGGCTATTCAGCCGTCCCCTGCGCCGAGCACCAAGTCTTTCGTACTTCCTTACGAGCCCGCACCCGCGCCTGTCGTACCGATTACAGCAGACATCCCGCAGGTCCTCGCACGACCCACGTCCAGGTCTTCCCTCCGCACAAACTCCTCGCTCTCTATCCGCACAGCGTCGTCCACCTCGTTGCGTGCGCGCCGCTCAAACACCAGGCTCCCGGGCCCTGCGAACGGAGGCATCAAGGGAAAGGCGGAAGGGAGGCCCGGCGTGACACGTACGAGATCTACACGGAGCCGCGAGCAGGAGCAGAGAGCTTCTGTACAGGGTTTTGATGAGCCGCTCGCGAGTGGAGGTTCTGGAGCCGGCGGCTTCGCGAGCGGAATGGACGTGGATGAGGGCCGCGCCGGCTCAGGCAGTGCCAATGGGAACGGGCACGGGCACGAGATGATGGTAGATGGTGTAGGTGACGAGAAAGTGGAGGTACCGGTGAAGAGGAAGATCGAGAGCGCGCGAGAGACGCGGGAGTCGACGCGAAGGAGGACAGGCGCTGCCGTCCCCGATGTTGCTGGTGCTGGCAAGATCGCACCAGGCAATGGCGAGAGTAAAGGCAGGCCCTACGGCAACCCCGCCGCGTCTTCGTCGTCACTCTCCGTCGCCTCTCGCACGCGCACTCGCGCACCGGCCCACCCTGCTCCTCTCGCGCCCACCAACGAGAGGCCCAGAGGTGGTGCCCAGCGCCAGTCCGCCGAATCGAGAAAGTCCTCGAGCAATGTATCCATTTCCTCTCGGAGCGCAAGGTCCAAGAACGGCCCACCAGAGCGCAGCAGCATCTCCGTATTCGGACAAGAAGTCTCCGTTCCCACCCGCTCCCCCAGGCCGAGGGGCTCCGGCGGCGCGCCAGTCGAGGCCCTTCGTGTGGATAGCAGGGCGGGGACGAGACGCAGGGAACTTATCGAGGTGGCTGTCGGCTCGTGGGAGGTGAGCACCCATTCCGAGTCGGATTCCGACGATTCGGGCTCTGGCTCGGATTCGGATTCGGATATACTGCGCGACGAGCTCGCGACGCCGATTCACAAGACGCATTATGGGGCGCAGCAGCAGAGGAGGAGGGGCGATGGTGCTCCAGCTGGTCTGGAGGCGGCGATGATGAGCTTCGCTCCCGTCCCTGTCCCTGTTGATCCCCGTGTTACGCGTCGAGGAAGCGGGCAGCAGCCATCGTACCCACCCGGTGCCGTGGGGATGAACGGCGGGACCAGGTCGCGCGCCCCACCTCAGGCGCGAGACAGTACTCACGCGGGGAGCGGCGCGCCACCCGTTAGACGAACGAATAGCGTTGCGTCTGCACAACCGCCTACTGGTAGACGGGACCGTGGTGATGGAACGGCTCGGATGAGGACATAGCGATTCCCTTGATGTTCTGGATAGTATTATCGTGGCTTGCGGATTTGTTCACACTACATATTTTCATTTTCACTTTGCACATACATAGGAACTCCGCCCTGTTTCTGTATTCACTAACCGCATCACTTCAGCTGCAACGTTCGTCGAAGTCAATATACATATCTCTCTCCACAACCATTCTAGTACGTCGGCCAAGGTTGTGCATGCCATAACAGTGATAGCAGTAAAGTCCGTATACAGATACAACAAGGGAATAGTGAACAAAGGTATACGCAAAACAACAATGTCTATCAATCTGGGTCACGAGCACAGAAAGTAGAGAAGCCAACGCTCTGCCAATCTTCGGGAGTCTTGGGCCTCAGCTCCAAATCCATATCATCAAAGTCTGGCGATGAAGCTCGCCCATCGGACGGTCCAAACGCGTGAGCGGGAAGCGACTGTGTCTTCCCAAGAGTTCGAGGACCACCAAGGGTTCGGCGGAGAGGGCGGATGGACCGACCCGGCAATGGTCCTGGCGTTTCGCCCATCTCAGAGTCCCCCTCGAGGGACCCGTCATCCTCGTCCCCACGCGTACGCTTTTTGGCCTCGTCGATATCGCTAGCAAATGACGCGGAGGTGGATCGACGCATGGGGAAGCCAGCAGTATCGCAAAAGCGGCCTAGCTCGCGACGCGGTTGGGAATATACGTCGTGGAGCGTGTCGGCGGCGGAGCGGAAGAGGGGTTGTTGGGCGTTTGATGAAGAAGTGACGGGCGGATCGGTAGGCGCGCGGTGGGTCTTGTAGCCCTCCGATACGGCTACAACGAAACCGCGGTTGATAAGCTCAGCCGGAGATTAGAGAATATGTATACTCACTTCTGCGAACGCGAGATCCGACATTCTGGAGGGCGATATTAAGGTCAGATGGAATGCTAAATTGAAGATGTAAGTTCCAAAGTCATGATGTTGCAGACATAAGACCAACCCTGATGGTGACGGGCGGGCGTTGAATGCGAGATTATACTTCCTGTTTGAGGCAGTGAGCACGCGCTTGGGCGCGACGCGTTCGCCGTCGTTGTTGTCGATGTGTTGCTGTTCGTTGCTCATGATGGTCGTCCTTGTTGAACATCTCGGCGCGCTCGCGCCTGCCATTACAACAGGGTCCTCTGCTTATGCAATCATACGCGTGGGGTTCTGTTTGGCTTCGGATGCAGCACCCAAAATAGAAGGCTGTTAGTGGCTGGATGTGCTGTATAGCTTTGCAGTGGGCTGGGCCCCCGAGCTATACACAACCGCACAGACCGACACCGCCGTCCGACAACCTCCTCAAGGTGTGAACCTCTGACAGTCCACTCTCCTGCTGCAAAGGCTACGGCTCTAACGTGTGTCTGTAATCGTCTGTTAGACCCCCCTCTTTCAGCAAAATGCCGTCCACAAAAGTCAAGGCTTACGAGCTCCAGTCCAAGTGCGCTCGTGCTTAGAATTCACACTGTCTATTGCGATCGGTATGCTTATTCTGGGTATATCAGGTCGAAGCCGGACTTGGCCAAGCAACTTGCGGAGCTCAAGACCGAGCTCTCCAGCCTCCGCGTACAAAAGATTGCTGGTGGATCTGCTGCTAAACTTACCAAAATGTGCGAATTTGTTGGAGACATATTCGATGTATATGCCGACCTATCACTGACACGTTGGGCGTTCATCCGTCTATAGCAACACCGTCCGCAAGTCCATCGCCCGCGTTTTGACTGTGACAAACCAGAAGGCACGCCAGAACTTGCGCGAGTTCTACAAGAACAAGAAATACCTCCCACTGGACCTCCGGCCCAAGAAGACTCGCGCTATCAGGAGGCGCTTGACTCGCGTTCGTCTTTGTCTCACCAGTTTCCATCTACGGCGGTGAACATCTAACCCGGATTCTTGACTTTATCTAGCACGAGAAATCGCTGAAGACGCTCAAGCAACGCAAGCGGGATATCCACTTCCCTACCCGCAAGTACGCTGTCAAGGCATGAAAACGATCCCCCTATGGCATCTCCCTTTCATCCCCTCTCGACTCTTTTGCAGAGCGTGCGGCAGAGTGATGCTTAGCGATTGGCGCGGCCAAGGCGGCGAAGGGGCGTTCTCATTCTCTGTATGCTATCTCTTCATTCATTCATTATCATGTCGCACTATGAAAGCATGCATACTACCAATCAACACCGGAAAGAGAAGACGTTGTACACGAAGAGCCATTATATTGGATCATACGTATAGCCGCCACCGAACAAGTAGCGTGATCCATGCATGGTGAAGAGCGTACCAAGACTTGGCCGTCCTTGACCACTCCTTGACGGAACAGAGGGGAAGAGTTACATAACCCTGGTATAGCTTCGAGTACAGCGGATCTTTATTCTACGACTTGAAGGATGTGAACCAATTTGAAGCGCTAGATAAATAAGCTGAAAATGCCGATATCTGAGGTGCCTTAACACGACACTTTACGTACCAACTGTCGGTATCCGTATAGTGGGACGAATCCAGCACTCGCTCCGCCGCCTGCTCCTCGAGCCCGCCCATCTTACAAAGGTGTCCACACTCGGCGATGCTGGGCTTCTTGAGGATTTTGCCCGATTGTACTAGTGGGGTGTTTTTTTCCATCTGTGGCAGGAGGCAGGAGGCAGGAGGCTGCAGGAGGTCAAGCTTCCAAGCCAAAGTCCTGGGCCCAGACTCGATCACAGGGCTGTAGGCTTCTGCCACGTCTTCTGTTCACGGAGGGTTGAGGGCTGTCGAGGGTTGTCATATTGGCGGTCTGGACCTGATTCTATGCAAGCACTTATGATCCGTCTGTCTTTGGCACGTTCAAGATTAGACGAATTACTGTAGAGCTGCGAGTAACTGTAAACAGCTGCCAGACCATGTACGGGCGTGCAGCTGGTAAGCTGCCGAGAAACACGCGTAGATTGGATAGTGATTGGATACATAACCATTCATATGAAGCGTATACTTGAGCGAATGCATAGCAATTTGTAGCATATGAAGTCGAGGGCAAAGGGCGTCCCAAAGAAGCTCGTAATGAAAAGATGTGGCTTTGGGGCCGCGATATGTTGTACGGCGCCGAGTAGGAATCCAAGGGCACTCCCGGCGCTCATGCACAAAAAAAGCCGTAAGAAAAGGTAAGTAGCAAAGCTGGGCACTGAGCTTTAGACGCCAAGGAGGTGGGTCGCGTGACGAGGGATGATGGCTTTCTTCACGGATGGCATAAAGGATGATGGGTGCGAGTCGGACATATCGCATGCGGTCTCCAGGGCTACAGGGCAGAGGGTAGAGGGCAGAGGGCAGGGGGCTATTTCGGCTTGGTGTATCCTGAGTAAAGGGATACCCCAGATCCGATTCATCACCTCATAAGACGCATATTGCTATGACGGAGGCGCTTGCCCGGTTGGACGACGGCGACCCAAGACGGCAGAGGAGTATTTATGACGACCGTCGGACCGCCTAGTATGCGCTCTGCCGGTGTTGGAGCGCGAAGGATGACGCCTCTATCGAGCTCGCAGGGGAATTGGAGGACCGATGCGACGAAGCGGTTCATATAACTTTGAGTGGCGGCACATGATCCATGGCGGCAAGATCAACGAGATAAGCATTTCGGTCGTCTAATCCCTTCGCGTCGAGGCCGGATGGACCTCGAGGGGACGGCGTAGACGACGCAGGCCCCCAAAGGCAAGAATATGAAATCTTCATAAGCACGAGCCGCCATGGGATTGGCTGCGTTCTGGCCTGCAGGGGCGCGTGCCGCGCCACACGGACACTCCGCAAGTAGACGCGGTCTGTTTGCGCATCGTCGTCGCCGTGCACGACGACGACGACGGTCCGCGCGCGTCGCAGCCGCCGCCGGGGGCGACACGCGCCGGCGCGGCCGACGGAGAGGAGGGGTGTTTGGGGGCGTAAGGCGATGCACGATGGCATATTCTGGGTGTTTCCTTATCGGGGGTGGTTGCAAAGGGTTTGATGTTTGGCACACCTGGGCAGAGGGTGTGCCAGAAGAGGATAAACAGCGGCGCATCGCTCCTTTCCTCGCAACTCCCATCTTCCACATCACTCCCCCCGTGCGTCGCCCCTCCTCGCCGTCCCCCCCGTCGCTCGCTCACCTTTCCTCCCCGCCAGCAGCACCCCCCAGCACCCCCACCACCAACAGCAGCGTACGTCGCCCATCGCCAGTCGCTCCACTGCACGCGTCATCCTCACCCCCGTTTTTAGAATGGCCGATTCCCGCGAAGACTCTGTCTACCTCGCCAAGCTCGCCGAACAGGCTGAGCGTTATGAAGGTATATGCTCTTTTTTTTGGTGCCCCCGCCGCATCGTTTTCTCATTTTTTTTTTTCTCCCTGCCCGTCGCGTCCACAGAGATGGTCGAGAACATGAAGCGCGTCGCCTCTGCAGATCAGGAGCTCACCGTCGAGGAGCGCAATCTGCTCTCCGTCGCGTACAAGAACGTCATCGGTGCCCGTCGCGCATCGTGGCGGATCGTGTCCTCCATCGAGCAGAAGGAGGAGTCAAAAGGAAACGAGTCTCAGGTCTCGATGATCAAGGGCTACAGGGAGAAGATTGAGTCCGAGCTCGCCAAGATCTGCGAAGACATCCTCGAAGTCCTCGAGAAGCACCTCATCCCATCCGCTGCTTCTGGCGAGAGCAAGGTCTTCTACCACAAGATGTATGTTTCTATCTAATCTCATCGATCGCCACCGCTCATCGCCTTCTTTTTTTTTTTTTTCGCTCCTCGATAGGATGGGTGACTACCACCGCTACCTTGCCGAGTTCGCGACTGGCGATAAGCGGAAGGAGTCGGCGGATAAATCACTCGATGCTTACAAGGCAGCCTCTGAGGTTGCCGTCACTGAGCTCCCACCTACCCACCCCATCCGCCTCGGTCTCGCCCTCAACTTCTCCGTATTCTACTACGAGATCTTGAACAGCCCCGACCGTGCTTGTCACCTCGCCAAGCAGGCCTTCGATGATGCCATCGCCGAGCTCGATACCTTGTCCGAGGAGAGCTATAAGGACTCTACCCTTATCATGCAGCTCCTCCGTGACAACCTCACGCTCTGGACAAGCGATATGCAGGAGTCGGGTTAGCCTTCCACGCTGACCTTTGCACTCCTTTCCGCTCGCTCATACCGTCTTTATCCTTAGCTGACAAGGCCGACACCAAGGACGAGAACGAGGCTGAGGAGGCTTCTTAGAGACAACAATCTTTTGTTGATTTCTTTTCTTTTTTGCCGTCTAATTCTCTCTTCGCACTCTTTACGGCTTTGCTGCCATCGTCTCTGCTTTATCGAATCTCCTCGTTCATATTTCCTCTACTTTCTTCCCCATACATATCGAAGTCGTGCGTCGGCGTGGTGTGCGCAAGTCTTCCCCGTAGTCGCTTTTTAAATAAATACGAACATCTTTCAAACTCATCTCGCCCTGAATAAATGCCACCAACACGTCTCCTCCCTTCAACTCTGCGACAGATGCCGCGTCGACAGCGTCCGTATCATCAATTTGAGCAATATTAATATCGTGCCGCGGGTGACCCTGCTTAGAATTTGACTCCCTGCGGCGCCGTGTAACACGGGCCACAACCATTACACGCGCGACGCGTCTCATGTCTATTCTTCGCCAACTCAAGGTCGTGCGCACCGCGGCCCTTCGTTCCGCGCAGGCACCTACAGCGCGGGTGTTCTCGTACCAGCTATCTACAAAGGCATCCAAGGACCCGCCTGTGTATGTCTCCGCGTCGGACTGTCCATACCATAATCTCGCGTTCGAGGACTGGTAAGTCTCTGCTCACCATTTTTCCACGTCGAACTCCAAACTGTAACTCTCGCGCCCCGAAAAAAAAAAAGGCTGTTCCGAAAAACGGACGCGTCTGTACCGCTGTTATTCATCTACCGGAACGCACCGAGCGTGATTATTGGACGAAACCAGGTTTGTGCGTGATGTTGTCTTTCAGCATGCGGCGTGTAGCGTACCTCTCCGCTGGAACTTACCTTGGTTATTTTTTCTTCTTCAAGAATCCGTGGAAAGAGATCAATCTGCGTGCGCTAAACACCTTGGGCATTCCTTTTGTTCGAAGAAAGAGCGGCGGGGGGACGGTATACCATGTACGTGAAGCTGTGAAGCTGTCCTTTCTTTCCTTTTGTTCGCGTCTTCCCTTTTGCATTCGCATTTACTACTCCCCCCCCCCCCCCC
>KL198032.1:0-133628 GCA_000697705.1 Botryobasidium botryosum FD-172 SS1 | reverse complement strand
CTCTTGCCTTTTTTCATTTATTTTATTTTTTCCAACGGGGAACGTGGATTTATGTAGGACTTGGGAAACACGAACTACTCTGTGTCCGTCCCGAGAGAATCCTTTGATCGGAGGTCGAACGCAGAGCTCGTTGCGGCTGCTGTGCGCGCGCTCGGTCCGCCAGCATATGTCAACGAGAGGCATGATATATGCGTGGATGGATACAAGATATGTCTATTTTTTTCGTCCCTTTTTGGTACGACGTATATTTGTGCTTACCTTTGGTTTGCTCCGCCGTCGCTACGTCTCAGGCTCAGCGTACAAGATCATCGGGAGGAGGGCATATCACCATGGAACCATGCTCATCTCGGCGAAACTCGACCAGCTGGGCGATCTTTTGCGCAACACAAAGGTTGTCACACCGCTCGCTGGCCATATGCGTAGTCGTGGGCGCTCATGATATGCATATGATACATACTTCACAGGACACGCTGACAACAAAGGGGGTGGAATCCGTCCGCTCGCCGGTGCGGAATTTATCCCACTTTACACCTGGGATCGCGCACGAGGCGTTTGTCGGCGCGACTGTTCGAGAGTTCAGGAAGAAGTATGGAGGGAACGAAAAAGTACGAATACTATCCTTTTCTGTCTTGCGGGATTCGTCTCCCTGTTATTGCGATGCCTAACCGAGTGCCCCCTCAAGCCAACGATCGTAGGCAAGGACGACATGTTTAGAGTGGAAGATGTCCGGAAAGGTATCGAAGAGCTGCAGGTCGGATCCTTTTTCCTCTTTGCCTCTTCGTATTCCCTCTTCTTGACGATTTACCCACAGAGCTGGGAGTGGTCCCACGGACAAACGCCTGAGTTCACGCATGTCCTCACGAGGTCTTTTCCTTGGGGCGCAATTGTAAGCCCCCCGTTCCAATTCGCTGATCCCTGGCGGCCTTCGTCCTTACATTCTGTTTTCCCGGATGCGTGCCTCACAGACGGCCCACATGCACTCAAAGCACGGGTTAATTCTAGATTCCACGCGTATAGATTGTGATGGTGATACGGTCTGCGCTGAGAGCTGTGCGGCGATAGGGGAGGAGCTCGTTGGGTCGAGGTATGGGGATGTCTCCGAGCTGATTAGCCGGGTGGAAGGTGATGGGGGTGAAAAGGCAGACATTCGAAGCGCGGTCCTGCGGTGGTTGGGTGAGGAGATGTAAGCCCGCAGACTGGCGTAATTTCGCTTCAGATATATTATTTGGCGCTGGGCGGAATTGTGTGCATGCTCCCGTTGTTCTTTTGGCTTGCTCATATTAGAGTCACTACTTGAATGGCTGCCACTTCGGTACGCAGAGGCACCCCCGAGTCTCGGAGCTTGTGCAATAGTTTAACAACAGCCAGTGGAAGGTACATCTACCTTTGAACGACGCAACGCCACAGCGGTTAGCTTAAACAGAAGTAGACGGCGTGCATATCTCGTGATCTGGTTTGTAGGGATAGGTGCGCATTCCATTTTTCGCTCTGTTCTATTGGGATGATTAAATGCATAAGATTTATAGGAATAATAATTATCGAGAAGTCCGTCCATTATGAAAGGTCCGATCATGTTCAATCGCCATAAAGCAGCCACTCGAACATGCCTGTGCCCCTATAATCTTCGCGAGACCCGTTGGAATACACTTCGCCCCCGGAGGCCGTTGCAGACCATCGGAAATATGGTACAAAGCTGTTGCCTTGCAGGACGAGTATCTCGCTGCCACCGAAAACAAAAGATTAGCCTCGTGCCAGCCCGTATACAAACGGTAGAGGGATCGAGGACTCACCCAGTCAATGAGAACGCCCACTCACGCCCGCCTTTGACAAACGTAAGCTGAACCCCGAGCGGGGAAGTCGCAGAAACCTCGAGGGGGTTCGCTGGCCACGATCCCGTAGAAGTATACGCGACGTAGTTGGCCCTGGAATTCATCTCGGTCTGCTCGGCGGTGCACTCGTTGGTGATGATGCCCGAGTCGTCAGCGAGGTAACCCGAGGTGTAGATCTTGTCGGTGCCTTTGGGTTTGTAGAGGAAATAAACGAATGTGTATTTCCCCGCGATGCCGCGACCCCAGTACCATGTGTCGACGAGGCTGGGGATGGAGACTGTGCCAAAATTCTATGAATACGTGATAATTAGTTTATGGTACGGGGATTTTATTGGCAAGCAGTGCTAGCTTGCCTGGTCGTGATAACCTATTGGACATGGGGGGAGGGGGATGAGCAACAGGGATGGGATTGCGGGAAAATGGCCTTACCAGTTCCTTCCCAAGTCTCTGTGTACCCGTAGAAATTCAGAGTAACTTGAGCGTCGGCTGACTAAGAACACCGATGTGAGTATAGGTTATAGTACGTGATATCTTTAAGCGTTCGAGAAAAGGCACGTACGGGGACGGCGTTTGCCCAGCCAAGAGAAGGGCCCAGTAAATTCGGGTGCCGCGCGTGTGGCGCAAAAGTTGGGGGTGAGCTGCTACGGCGGACATGAGAAAAAATTTAGGCGTGACTAATTCCATAAAGGGCTGCTTACTTGTCGCATGGGTAATGGGAGGGGGTGCGGCTTTTGAGCTTCAGCGTGCCATACACGCCAGCACTCTTTGATCCAAATTCCACCTTGTACTCGCCCGTCCCGTGCTTCACAGATGAAATCCACGAGCCCGATTCAGGCCAATTTCCATCGCTGCCGTCTTCACCAGAGCGCGATACTTGATTGCTCGTGGCCTGGGCATCTAAGCTGAATGCTGTGCCGTTTTTAAAGTTTCCATTTACAGTAAGGACCCAGGGAGCGGGGAATATTGGGCCGAAGGCATAACCAGAGTAGTATACGATCTGCAGAGAGCTGACGCTTGGCGGAGCTGCAACTGCGTCGAAATACCACCATGTCCATGGAGAACCCGCAGTGGTGTTGGCCGTGGCTAGCGGTACGTGTGGGCCATCGAGATACGCAGACCGAGAGCCAAAACCAATGGAGAGACCAAAAGAAAGTGCGATCAAGGAGTGTAGAAGCAGGAAAAGCCGAAGAGCCATTGGAGGGGGCGTGGATCGTTGGAGATATTGCATTCGGATATTCTGCGTATTTAAGTCTACGCGGAGCAAAGCTGCGAGGTGTCATCAATAGTATCAATATAGCCTTGGAGACCCGGACACGTCCTTAGACCACATGAGACTAGCGCCCCTTTCATGCCGTTGCGGCTAATACCAGCCCTTTGTTTGAAACTTTGATGTCTTACGTGTCTCGTAGCGGCTGTGCCGATGTTGAGTCGGAGCACTGCGCCGTGGCCAGCTATGCCCGATTTCAACATCCTGCTCCCATCCACCAAGAAAAGGCCAGAAAGCAAGACCTGCTGCGCGCTACGTGCATGCTTGAAGCCAAAGCTTTAAAATATTGGAACCTTTCCTAGATGCCGGCTACTGAACGTAGTTGTTTCCATGAAGCAGACGATGACCGCGGTGAACGCCGAGGCAATGGTGAGCGCCGAGAAGGCCTGAAGGCCGAATATCACTCAAACGTATATCTTCAAGGCAATGATATTGAGGCAACGAGGCCAAAGTCACTGTCTGGTTCAAGGGCCAAACTTCAACCGCTCAAATATGCCCGCTTCTTGCCCACAAGACCCGTTCGAGTCCACCTTCCCCCAGAGGCCGTCGCGGACCATCAGAAGTACGGGGTAGCACCGTTGCCTTTGATCACGGGCACAGGTTCGCTGTCAATGATGACCCAGCATTCAAAATTACTAGCTCAATACTGATCAGTAAGAGTGCCAAGATAGACCAACCTGGTCAAAGAGAACGCCCATTTGCACTCGCCTTTCGCAGACGTAGCTCCTACCCCAAGAGGCGGAGAGGCAGTGACATTAAGAGGGCTTGCCGGCCATGGACCTGTCGACGTGTGTAGCCGCAAGGTGATCGACCTTGAATTCCGCTGCTATTCCCTCAGCGGTGCATTCCTTGGCGATGATCCCGGTATCATCAGCCAGGAGGTGTGGAACTGATCAGCGCCCTTGGGTTTATAGAGGTAATAGACGAACGTGTATTTCCCTACGACGTCGCGGCCCCAGTACCATACTGATGATAAGTGTGTGTGCGAGAGGTAGGGGCGGTGGTGCTGACAAGATTAAGTTATAAAGAAGATAGAGATATAGAAATGGAGATGCCAATTGAATGCCACTAACAAGAAATGTCTCCGGAGCGGTCGATACTCGAGCGATGACAAAGACTACGGCGGAGCGTATACGGGGGGCCTTCTTTCCCCGGTCCTGCCCTCCGTCTACCTTATATAAGTCTTCGCCCCTTTTGTTCCTCTTCCATTATTCTGACCTTTCTTCTGCTTTTCTCCTCTTTGTCCTTTCTTTCGCTTCTCGAACATTCATGCATCGATACAGTACCTTGGCAAGTATCTGCGAACGCACCCATCTATATCAACGGTTGAAGGCCACAGATGGGTTACTAGAGTCGGAGATAACTCGAGCTATTTGGTTATATTGGAATTTGGCCATTCATCCGCGGCATTATATATTAGGGCCAGCTGAAGGTGTATTCGTCCACACCTACATGTTTCCGCGAATACTTACAAGTCGCAACTCATTCGAGTGGGATGGCTGGCGAACATATTAGAGGATCTGACTAAACAATTAATGTTCATGATTTTGTCTATAAAAATCATAGAAATTGAGATGGCGTTGAGTCGATATGTAGAGGTGTTACCCGGAGTCTTCCGACTCCGACTTTCACTGTAACTTGCACTACGGCAGCACTCGAAAGACTTGCCAAAGCCAAGACGATCAAGGGATTGAAGGAAATTAATGGCTATATCAACCTTTCCAACGGGATTTACCGGCGTCGAGCTGACCCAAAGAGGAATATACCCAAACTACATGAACAAGGCTCTTCATCTTACGCGCTGAACATGTGCATATGCAAGCCAATGACATTAGGGTAACAAGTTTGTCCATTTCATAAAAGTTCGATCACCGTCTACTTTCAAGCGCCGTATGATAACCATTCAAACATGCCTGTGCCCGTTTCTTGCTCAGAAGATCCATCCGAGTTTACCTCTCCCCCAGAAGCCGTCGCGGACCATCGGAAGTACGGGACAACGCTGCTACCTTCGACTACGAGTATTTGACTGCCGATGTCAACCAGAGAGTCAAAAATACTAGTTCAGCATCGCTCAATAAGAATGCCAAGATAAACGAGGGCTAACCCAGTCAACGAGAACGCCCAATTGCGCTCGCCTTTCGCAAACGTAACTCCTACGCCAAGAGGCGGGGAAGCGGTGGCGTTGAGAGGGCTTGCCGGCCATGGACCCGTCTTCGTATACGTAAGGTAGTCGGTCTGGGATTCTGCCGCCGTTTGCTCAGCGGTGCACTCGTTAGCGATGATCCCGGTGTCGTCGGCGAGATAGCCCGAGGTGTAGAATTGATCGGTGCCTTTGGGTTTGTAGAGGAAGTAAACGAACGTGTATTTTCCTGCGACGCCGCGGCCCCAGTACCATGTATCGACTAGGTTTGGAAGGGGGGTTGTGCCAAAGTTCTGTGTAATAACGTTCGTTAGTTCCCAGTATTTCTTCTAAACTAAGCAGCGCACTTGATCATGATAACCTGCGGGGTGATTGAGTGAGAAATGTGCAGAAGTCAGCAAAAAGATGAGCCTCACCGGTCCCATCCCAAGTCTCTGTATAGTTGGTAAAAGTCAATGAGACTTGTGCGTCGGCCGACTAAGTGAGGGTGAGAACAGATTCTGTCAACTTCATCAAACGAAGATTACGTACGGGGACGGCATTTGCCCATCCCAGCGAGGGCCCAAGCAGATTCGGGTTCAGCGCGCCTGATACAAATGTTGGAGGCGAGTTACTGTGGCAAAGGATCAGGAGACGGGCGCAATAAATTCCAAAGACTCGGGGGCTTACTTATCACAAGGATAGTGCGGCGGGGAACGGCTCTTGAGTTTCAACGTCCCATACACGCCAGCAGCCTCCGATCCAAAAGTCAAGTCGTATTCGCCCGTGCCATCGACTCCCGAAGAAGTCCATGTGCCCGAGCCAGGCCACGTCCCATCGCTACCATCTTCTCCAGAGCGCACCACGCTATTCCCTGTCGGTTGAGAATGAAAGCTGAACGCAGTACCGTTTTCAAAATTGCCATTCACAGTGAGGTACCAAGGCGTGGGGTAGATCTGACCGAAGCCGTAACCAGAGTAGTACACAACCTGCAGAGAGCCGACGGCGGGTGGGGTCGCGACGGCGTCAAAGTACCACCACGCCCATGGAGAGGTCGCGGTAGTATTGGCTGTGGCTAGCGGGACGTGTGGACCGTCGAGCCACGTGGATTCAGAGCGGCGGTTGGGGTTCCCTACAGCAAGGCCGAAGGAAACAGCAGCGAAAGACTGCAAGAGCAGGAGAAGACGAATAGCCATTGCAAAGGTCGGGGGAGTTGGGAAGTCCTGGTGATCCTCTGTGTGCTTAATACTTATACGCAACGGAGAATGTGTAATGAGGATATCCCTGCCAGCGTCCAAACAGGTCCAAACTTCAGCGCGCTGCTAATCAGATATTGCCTCCCTTGGTTTCCTTTCACGGCCCTTGAGCTTAACCTTTCTTGATCCGGGTATCCCTTTGTTGATTCAAGCTAGTGCTCCTTACGTAATGTCAAGACGAAGTTGAAACTCCACGACAAGAGTCGAGGCTGTCATCGTACCACAGCATCACGGTGCCACGGCCCTAAGCTGCCGCCGCAACGCAGGTCAGATTTGTGCTTTGAATCCGTGGCGGATAGCTTGAAGACAAAGGATGCCATATTATATTGATCCACACAAAGAGGGCGCTTACATTCATTAGCACTGTGAGTGTCCCCCATTCGCACCTGTCTTAGCGCTCTGCAGAATCCAATGCTAGTAGTCTCAGGCCTGCTCCGCAAATAGCGAATTCGCCGGCTACGCGGTTGTTGATGAGACCCCCTGATTGCCGAACAAAGCGCGATAATAAGAAGGATCCGACGCCAATACTAAAACTCATCAAATATTACAAATACAACGCGATATGAAGTCGGACAATACGGTGCCTTATGCGCACGTGCAATTCGGAGAAGTTGCCCGCAGGTGTTTTGTGAGCGGAGCAGATCTCAAGGTAAGACCCGGTTTAGTGCAGATAAGTAACCTCATGGTCATCGACTCGGAGATACATATGATGGTTTTGAGGGCGGACTTGTTGGACCAACCATAAAATATTTAGCAAGTATTACGGCTCGCAATGGTCGGCTCCCCGCATCCACGGAGTCGGGCGTCTCGTCCACGCGGCGGAGTCGGTTCTTATTCAGGCTATTACGTGATATCCGCAGACATGGTGGCGTTGAGTCGAAGAAGCCGCCGGACATAACGGAGCGGTCGGTTTTCAGCCGGATGCAATTGCCGTGCTCCATCGACATCCTTCACCAAAATACTCTTGGAGTACAAAGGACGGGATTTGGATTAATTATGGGACTCCCGCAAGCCATCTCTGGGTTCTCTGTCGTCCCGATCAAATACAGCTCGTCGGCGCGCCATTACCTCTATGTTCGATCGCACGAAAACGGGGCGAGCTCGTCGAAAAGTGGGAGCGCTGCGCTCCCGGACAAGCGCACGCTCTTCATTGTCAATCTTCCCCCCGATGCAACGCAGCGGGAAATCTCCCTCTTTTTCAAGCCTTGCGGGACGGTAGAGCGCGTAGTATTTGGGCGCGATAATGTAGCGGCGGAGGAAGGCGACGAGGAGGAGGATGCGGAGGGGGAATGGGTTCCGCCCAGCGAGCGGCAGGAGGAAGAAGAGGAAGAAGATGTCATTGCGTCCTCAAAACCTGCGAAAAAGCGTCGATCGAAAGATTCAAAAGCCAAAGATCAGATCCCAACCATCACACCCCTCCCCTCTCTCCCCGACCGAACGCTCCGCCAGACCGGGCACTCCGCGCACGTCGTCTTTCTTGACGAATCCTCGCTCGCGCGCGCCCTCGCCTTTGTAAAGACGGCTTCCACTTCTAAGAAGCACCCCGCATGGCCGCCCGCAGATACATCGGCCCCGGAGCCATCAGGACTGGCGTATTATCTCGCCCTCCACGCCGCGCTACACCCCCCTCTCACGGCAGTCCGCGCGCACGCCGACACGTCCGTCGAGCTGTACGAGTACAATCTTGCTAAGAACAAAGTCGCGTCGAAATACAAAAAGGGAGAGGCGATTGTGGATGAGGACGGGTTCACGCTCGTCACCCGCGGGGGCGCGTACGGGAAAACGCTGGGTGGTGGGGTGGGCGTGGCGAGCAAGAAGTTCGATCCTTCCGCGCAGGAGAAGAAGAAAAAGAATAAGAAGGAGAAGGAGAGGTTTTATACCTTCCAGCTCCGGGAGAAAAAGCGTCAAGGTATGTTGGCACTCTTCTTCACCCTCGCTACTACACGAAGCTCATCTCTTGCTCGTCAGAATTCATGGATCTGCGGCAAAAGTTCGAAGAGGACAAAAAGAAGATCGCCCAGCTCAAGGAGAGCCGGCGGTTCAGACCTTACTAAACTTGTATTGCTCTCGCTGTTTTCATTTGGGGGTATGCTATAATATTAGGCGATGCGTGGTAATAATACTTGGCGAGAAAAGCGAGAAAGCTTACATGCTGGAAATATGAGGATGCAACAAGAATCAGAAGAAAAGGCCATGGTCAAAGGATTCGAAAGCGCCCATCGCTGATCGAAAGAAAAGAGAAATACACAATAAAAACATAAAGAAAGCCCTTTTTAAAGCCCAAACACCCATCTAACAGTCCTCAGCATCAAAGTCCCATCCGCCCGTATGAAACTCGCACGGCCGCGCTCCGATGGCGATACCTTCGCCCGCAACGAGCACGCGCGTCCGCCCGCGCGCAATCCTTACACAATGCTGATCCGTCACCGGGTCCACGAAATGCGCAGTGCCACACACGCCGTTCCCAGGTGGCCACGGGAAAAACGCGTCGTCCCCCGATACATTCACACCCCACCTCTCGCACTCTGCCTTCACCTCTTCGGAAAGCGGTTCGACGAGGAAAGGATGATAGAGTGCTTCGCGCGCCGTTATCCGCTTCGTTGGATCGGTTTCGAGGCATTGGGTGAGTAAGTCGAGCGCAGACGCGATGAGGGTGTTGTGTTTTTCGGAGTATTCGTGAGCTTGTTGTGCGCGGTGGGAATGGGAGGGAGGGTCGGTCGGAGCTGGGTAGTAGAGGTGTGGGTTGAAGCGTTCGACAGTTTCCTGCCATGTCAGACCTCGGTCAACTACGGCGGGCACATTTGTAGCAAATGTGCGATCTACAGGCCAATAGGTTGGTTACCGAGAAGGAGGTAGGGTGGCTTGATGGGCTCACTGTGCAGCTGTGCGCACTTTTCCATCTTTCGCTTCCCCAGGATGGCTGCGAGTTCCATGAGCGCTTCGATGTCGTCGTTGGCATTGAATATCGGGAATTTGCATGCTAGAAACGATAGTAGTATTGTGCCGGCGGACCAAATATCGATAGCTAAGCGGCAAGGTGGTGTAAGTAGAGGAGTCAAGGAGGGTTCTGAGAGCGCTAGCGCACCAACGGACTGGTTTTGGCACTTGAATAAGACCTCGGGAGCGCGGAAACCCCGTGTACCGGCTCGGTTGGCCTTGACAGATGGCCTAGAAAAGGGTAAGTCTTGATCATCTTGCACATAGATGTTAGCAATCTCATTACCTTGAGTCTTCGGCAGGAATTCCAACTCGCTCGGCTGGCCCAGCAGACTTTTTCCGTGCATCGATCATAAGATTTTTGATGCGCGTAGCTTCAGCCTGGGTTAGCGGGCTGATTTGGCCGTGGGGATAGTCTTGTGAAGGTCCGGTGTGATTACAACTTGAAGCTACGTCCAATTCCACTCGCTTTGAGAGCATAGTTTTGAGAGAAAGTGCGGAGATCCGAAAGATAAACTACGTACTTGAGCAAGTCCAAAATCGCACAATGTGCCGTGGCTTTCGCGTGGATCGAACAGGAAATTGGCAGGTTTTACGTCGCGATGTACAATTTGGCGGGAGTGAATGTCGCGTAGGGCGCGGAATAGGCAGCGAAAATAACCCTGTATCCCGGATATTGGGAGCGTCTGGTAATACATCTGCGAAATGATAATTTATTCGAGCGGTGATTTTATTTAGGAAACCGCATAGAGCACGTACTCTAAAGTCGTCATTTCGAAAATATGGCATTACAGCAACAACTTGGTCATTGCATCGAAAGGCCGTGATGAGCTGGGAAACATGTCGGCATCCTCGACAGTCTTCGAGGATTGATATCTCATTTAGAATGCGAGCAGGTGAAGAAGTCACGTATATTCGCTTGAGTGCTACAAAGACTTTGCTAGGAGGCACCGCAGATTGGTAGAACGCAGAAGAAGCGACAGGGTGGTTTCCCCGCCATGGATGGTTGTAGTAGCCTGTATAATTGATGTCGAGTGCCTTGTAGACGGAGGAAAATGTACCTATGGTGTGGCGTGAGCGAGCTACGCGACGATCGGCGGCGCAAATATGGCAAACCTTCTCCCAGCCGGTCGACGAGCTTGTAATCCTTCTTTAGCATGGGCACAGTATGCTCCAGGTCTCGAATCTCGTCCTCGATCTGCGAGCGCTCCTCGGGTTTCTTGAGATAAATAGTGCGCTCCTCGTCGGTTTCGTCTCCGTCTGATAGCGCCTCCTCGTTCGGCTGCTCATCCGCCAATTCCACGTCTTCGCCCTCTGCGTCCTGATCGTCGCCTTCGTCGTCCATACCCATACCAGTGACGCGTATCTGCACTTGCCCGTAGTCATCCTCCTCATCGTCGTCCTCAAGTGGCATCTGCTCATCATCAGCCATGTTATTCACCTCCCCGCCGTCTTCGGCAATGGCGTCATACGCGTGGGCCGTTTCTGTGCCATCGGTATACGCCTCTTCTTGCTCGTCCGGATAGGGCGCGTAGCTGGAGTTTAGGTACGGGTTCGTTCCTCGCTCCTTCTCGATCTTGAGGCTGGGAGCGATTTTGGCTACGAGAGCAGAGTTGACGGGGTTGTCTGAGGAGACCTCGAATGGGTTAGAGGTGTGGGTCGAGAGCAGACGTGCAGATGCGGTGGCCATCGAGGGCGTGAAGATGGACGTCGCGCTGAGCGTCCTCTGCGCCTGCACACACGCCGGAGACTCGAGCTTCAACTTTGCGCCGGCGCACGCGCGCGTGTAAATCAACAAGCCCACACAGACGCACTCAACACCCGCCGTCAACCTCCAAAAGCAACCATCAGCTTTGCGAGAACGTGGCCATAGCTAGGTCTTTCGCTCGCACATGACTGCAGCGGGCAGATGTCGTTGGTACTATAACTCCTGCACGCTGCTTATTTCATTTTCACTGCGCTCGACGCTGCCGGACCAGTACTTTCGGTACAGCGCGGCGAATGAAAGACAGTGAAAGCGCGCGATTGCAGTTGGTAGACTTCGGGTCACATGGATATCGGAATACGACACATTGCCTTCGTCACTTCGTTCTCCGTGTCGTACCGGGGTGTGGGGCTGCCAATGGGCATCCTCTCTGCGCGAGTTCACTTTCGATTCTGCATACCGAGAGTGCGGTATAGGTCCTCCATCCTTTTCCTAGCCCAATCTTTGCTTCCCTCAACGACGGACTGCATCTCTGATCAAAATCTGACCACGTTATGGAGCCCTCTGAAGGAGGATTACACAGGCGTGTAGTCTGAGTAAATCTGAAGCGCTACTTGAAGTTGGCCCATCTCCCGGATATGAAGATTTGTAGAACTCGGGACTACGCGATAGACATGAACGCACAAGTCGATATGGCACGAGGCCTCAAAGCTCTAAGAAATTCCTACCGACAGCTTCAGCGCTCTCGTTTTTGAATTAGTGTAACCCCTTTCCTCGCCGTTCCATCTAACCGATAGGTTTTTACGATGCAATATCACCGGATAATTGATCCTCACCGAGCATATACAGCTTCGACGTGGCCAAACCCACGATTCCCTTGGCCGTTTATGCTGCGCGCAAGGTACTGTCGTACCCCATCACAACCAAGGACAGCTTCACGTGGTGGCTAGTAAGTATCCCGCTTTTCACCGCACACGCGATACATAAACACTTACGGGGAGGGAACTGGTGCTCCCGCCTACCCGGCCGGCGGACCTCGTGGATGGTGCTGTATCTCGAATGGGAGACCGAAAGCGTGATTGAAGGCGTTCTGACCGACGTTACGTATATGATATTCGTGTACTATCCGCCTTGTAAGTGCAGTACTGCACTTACACTAGTGCACAACTGTCCTTATGTGATTTAATAACTAGGTGGCTCAGGGCACTTTTATTTGACCAAGTCAAAACTATGGACTTGGCAGCTGATCGCGCGGAAGACGCGCCAACAGCTCTGGAATCGCTTCTTTACTGGACACAAAAGGCGAGGGAAACGAAGGATGACAGTTTTTTCACTGCCGTCGGTTTTCTGCGTGCAAGGGAAACGCCATTCCAGCGACGCCCCGTGATGAACGGCCGTTACCTCCTTCTGGTTCCGTTCCCTCGCTATCCCTGCTGTGCGTCGAAGTGGTTCTTTCAGCTCTGGCCACTGTATCTTGTTTCTTTTACATGAACTGCCACTACACGCATTTGCAATATCAATGGCGCGGGTCAAGAGTCTACCCGATCCTGGGCTCGCGGTAGGCGTGATTCATTTACGAACGACGCTCGCCCTATCAGTGGAGTATATATTTTACGAGAGCATCAGACAGAGCGGGTGCAGTCCTAAATTCTGCAATCCATATACCGGTTGCCGCATAGATGCTAGGCAGCAGCAAGCTGACTATGAGTAAGCAATTCCAGCATCTCCTCAGCATCTATCTCCTCCTCAACATCATCGTCGAACTTGATCTTGTAGAGGTAGTTGTCGTCGGGGCCCATGTTGACTCCGCGAATCGTGTAGGAAACGGGCTCTTCTGACTCGTCGTATTGTAGTGAGAACCGTTTGCCTGTCACGACTGCGCCGAGTGCCAAGGGGTGGGCTGGTTGCAGAGGAACAGCACGAAAAGGACGAGAGGCCATGATGTGGATCGGATCAGGCGGTGGCAGAGACTGCTGGCTAGAAGGTGAATGCTTTGAGTTCTTTCCTCGATGATATTGTAAGAAATTCTTTGGTAGTACTGGAGCTGCGCGGCGCGTACATTAACCTGATCTCGCTCCGACTCGGATAGCTGGCGCATGTCATAGAGAATAATAGTCTTGACCATTGCTTGTGCGGCATGAACGATCTTGACGTGACTGGTGATGGTTGTATATTAGCCCTCAGATCTCCAATCTTGTGATTCAAAAATCGTGAACGAACTCGTCCAAAGTTGGCGCTTCCGTCGAGCAGATTTGCTCCAAGACATTTTTGCAGCCCTCTGGCCCGTCGTCCCCAATGCGCCACCTTCCTTGGCCAGCAGATGCCAGTCTCGAAGGACGCGGTGGCAAGCCTGCTGTCCTTGGGGATGCTGGCTCACCACGCGCGCGTGGTGTTCGCAGAGCGGGACGTGGCGGAAGATGTCCTGCGCCAGGTCTTCGATGTGTGCCTGTCGGGACATGGGTGCAAGATGCCGATATCAAGGCACCGTACACAGCCTTTGCGCAACTGTATCCCCACGTGGGTACGAGATTAGCGGTGACGTAGCCTGTGACGTCGGTAACTCGTGACCTGGCCCCGCCGCGCAGGCCTGCTCGGTACTAGTGCTTTCGGTGGGGTACCGCGTCATAGGCCATCGCGAGCTTGAAGTCGCGCGTATAAAAGTGCGCTGGCGCACACGCTTCATACCACCCAACCACCCGATCCACTTCGAATCCCACACTCACACTCACACTCACACTCACCTCCCAACTTCTTCGCAAACTACAATGCCTCTCTTCAACAACAACAACACTACCGGCACTGGCACCCACACCGGCCGCGACGCCGCTGCAGGCGCTGGCCTCGGTGGTCTCCTCGGACACGAGGGTCGCCACGGCCGTACGCTCTTCCCCTCCTTTCCCTTTCCCTCCACACAACTAACCCAGGACCTGATTTTGCAGACACCGGACGTGATGCTGCGCTTGGCGGTCTCGCTGGCGCAGAGATGGGCCACCACGGTGCTGGCAACGCCTCTGGCCGACACGGCAATCGCGATGGCGCTCTCGGTGCCACCGGCGGAGCCATGCTCGGACACCATGGGGGCCACACTGCCCGCGATGCTGCCATTGGCGGCGTCGGCGGTGAGGTCCTCGGTCGTCATCAAGGTCACCATAATGCGGTCAACACCACCGGCCCCGGTGCTACCACCGCCGCTGGCGCGACCGGAGTCGCCGCACCTGGCGCATCGGGCAAGGCACCTAGCAAGATGCACGGCAAGATGCAAGAGGTCGTCGGCAAGGCCGAACGCGCCGTTGGTGACGCTCTCAACAACGCCAATATGGCCGTCAAGGGCGAGAACAAGATCATCCAAGGTGCGTACTTACTTTCCGAGTGTCGTATAATCATTTCTAACTGTATACGTACAGGTCAACGCGAGCAAATAGCGACGCAGGGCCACTCGGAGGCTGCTACGCTGGAGAACGCTGCCGCGCAGAAGCGAGCGAATGCCAACGCTGTGCACGGTGGTGGCTATTAGAGAAATCCGAGGAAGAAGTCAATGAACGCATACCCCTAATAGTGTATCCATAATACTGCTAGTACTATAACGCGATTGTTTGTCTAATGTTGATTCGTTTTACCTATCCTCTACTGTCTGTTCTCGGCACGCAAATATCGGTGGGCATCGGATGTAAGTGAGAGGAATGCTGAGAGGACTACTTGCCAACTCTTAGCCCCCACCCTTCATTATTGTTCAACATGTATGCGTCGCCTTGCATGTCGCATGTCAGTCATTCGCGGCTACGACCGTCTGCCCAAGACGTTCCTTTGAAGTCGCTTGAGCATTGAATATTGAACGTTGAACGCTGAAGCGCTGATGACAGGAGCTCGCACCTAGCCGCACCGGGATATACTCAAACATCAACACCATCTGCTGCCGCGCGTCAACGCCGGCGGCCTACTATACAACACACAACCACCACCCTTTGCAAGAACGCGCGCGCGCGAGCTCAGACCATCCATGCTTGGTTCCTTCCTGCGTGCGAGTACGGGCAAGATGAAAACGCACAAGCCGAGCTTGGACATATACAATATATCGCCTTTGCCTCTTCGCGCACTTGGTAGCCGCTGTTCTGGAAACGCTGGGTCCCATTCTCTCTCCTTTCTGGAATCAGCGTGTCTCCGCTTTGCGCGCCTTCCTTTCCATCTAGTAGTTATGCCTCGGGCACAGCGAGTGGGCGCGATTACTGGTACTACAAGACATCATACTTATGTTGTACCCATTCAAGCTCGACTTGCGCGCTCTCGCATTTTATTCGCCGGATTCTCAAGTGATTGTGCCAAAAATGGTCCAAAGTATGGTCACGTACTGCCTTTGTCGCTCATCCTCGTGCTTTATGGTAGACGCAGCTCTGGGTCCGCCAGCGGGTCCTCTTTGATATCTTTCTGCACATTTCTGCGGGCTCGTTTTCGATCACGCATACCAAGACTGCGGTAAAAGCTCCTTTTTTTGCCTGACTAGTGTGGAGATGGCGTCGGGTCTCTTCCAAGCTCGTCAGCTGATACTCCTCCAATTCAACCCCGGCCCTTCTTGGGAACAAGCCCGATGCCGAGTCACAGGATATCTCTCCGTACGGGAGCCAAACCAAGATATCTCGTACCGGCGTACCGCTGTCGCATCCGCTCTAGGTATTACCCTACAAGCTCGCGTGTCAACTTGCGAGAACAAGATACGCATATGGCACCAAAATTCGTACAGATACTTGCGTCTTCGCCAAGTGGAGATCCCCATGCTAAAACTAGTATCATGGAGGTAGGTATGTTTTATTACAACTACTGCTTACCGGTGAAGTCATCTTGGTCTCAATGTGTATCGTTAACAACCAATGCCTAAACTCTTGGATCACACGGAATCAAAGTATTATACCCCTTTGTCGCTGTGTCTTCCTAACGTGAGAATCAAACGCCCATAGGAATCCAAGTGTCCCCTTTTTACGGCTTCCGGAGTCGCAGCCAAGGCCCGTCAATTCGGACTGGCCGCGAGAGTCGACACCCATAAGGCGATTGCATCGACTGAGCTGATCAATTTTCCTTCGAAGCTTTGGAGCCATGTTTTCTTCAAGAAACAAAGGGTATGCCTTTTGATCGATGATCCAGTAGGGTTCCCTGGCGGATAGCCTTTTTTTCTCATACGGATCTTGTATAAAGACCTTTTGATTTGAGCTTGGTATGCCACAATCCTGCCTTCACTTTCACTCCAACCCGCGGTCTCTGTCTCAGCCGCCGTTATTCTTTCTCGCATCTCTGATCGACATAGCTGTATCATGGAACCTTCTGAGGGCGGATCACGAAGGCACGCGGATAGAGTAAATATGAAGCACTACTTGCGGTCCGCCCATCTTCCGGAGATCAAGATCTACGAGACTAACCTGGAGGGTAAAGTGGGTACCGTGGTACAGGCGAATATAACCCGAGGCTTGAAAGCCCTCGTGACGATACCTGTTAACGACTTCTATGATCTCGTGTTTGAATGTATGTGAGCTTGTATTTGCTATTTATTCAAGTATACTCATGGCGCGTATTGCCAGTTATTCGATCCTTACCGGATGAAACGGACCTATCTGTGCTGGAGCTCACGACTCCCATAGACAACTATACTACGTGCTCAATATCGCAGGTGCTCCAGATCACCGCTGTCGATCAAGCCGACGTCCGGCGGTGGCTCCAGGATATCCCATTCTGGACCATCCATGCGATACATAGGCGCTTGGGGTACGCGAATTGGCGCTTCAACCAACCCAGTCAGCCGGCCAGGTGGATGGTTCCATATTTTGAGTGGGGGACTAGATGCGTAATCGCAGGAGCCCTAACAAGAACCACGTATCTGATAGTTGCACACTTTCCCCCCTGTAAGTGAAATATAGCTTTATTCTGGTACAGCTCAATGAATATAAGCAAGCCTTGTAGGGATACTCAAGGAAAAGAATATAAAGGAGTTTCTTCTCTCGATAGGTCCACTTTCGGAACATGGCACAACTCAATGTTCGCTCGCTCGCTTCCCCCTCATACTTCTGATAGACCGCTCACCACTACTACTTTAGACCGCAATCTGTGGGATCAGGTACCTCATGCCCCATTCATACTCTCTTTACGGACGATGCCTTATTTACATCACAAGCTCTATGATATCTCATCAATGGCGCACACTCGCTATTTTATCTTGACCACGTACGAAACGTGGATTTTTGGCGAGTTTATGGAAGACGGTTTCACAGCAAATGGTATGTCGTTTATCCCGAGCTTTAACCTAGTATTCCAGAATGGCTAAACTCAACTTGGCCAGTTGCGATTATGGATTCTGCAGCTGACCGCTCAGAAAATGCGCCAACAATATTGGAATCGATTCTGTACTGGACGCAAAGGGCGAAGGATTCGAGGGATACCGACTATTTCACTGGCACCGGCTCTTCATTTGCCAAAGACATGCCCCTCCAGCGGAGCGCTGTGATGAATAGCCACCTTCCTGCTGTAAAAATGGCCACGCATGCGGGCTCATGCTCCACATTTCTCCCATCGCTGTCTCTGCGCAAGGCAGCCAAGATGTCCTTATTAACACAGGCTGCTGTCTCTGTTATCTCCTCTATGTGAACTGTCGCTGTAAATAACGCGCCGTCTTTTTTGCGGTCCGACTCATTGATATCTATTATGGCGGTAGATATGTAGCTATCAGCCCTTCGATTCTTCTTCGAGCCAACCACACATCTGCACTCGAAGCTTCATTTGTGTGATTATTATTACCCCATACGCCGTGAGGCTGCCGAAAGATTTTATAACGTCATTGCGGGCCTTCTGATTGAAATGGTAAAAATGGCAAAATGCGCTGGTTCAATATTATCGGCGGCCGACAAACAGAAGTCGTAAATATGCTGAGACCGTGCCAAGTAATTTCCAAGATATGATGCGTTAAGGTGCGTTGGGTCACAACTGGATCAACCAATATATTATATTCTAGGCATGGCGCGCATGACGAGCAAATCACCCAGATGCTCCGTGGGTTTAGCTGCGATTCATCATTTCACCGTACATCCAGCTTGTGTCATGCGCAAGGGCAGGCTATAAGTACAGTAGTACCCGTATCAGCGTTGCAAGGGGTGCGTTGAGTGCAGCTGATTAGACGAAGATGACGAACCTGAGGAGTAAGACTGTAGGACGGCCCGAGTTGAACCTGGGATGTACCATCAATGTAACACCCCGAGTCACACAAGGAATCGTCTGAAACATTCATTAACGGCGGTGGATCTCCAGACTGCCGAGGAGGCGTTTCCTGCGCATCAGAAGTTCGTGCCAGAGTGAGACCCTCCGAGCTTGTGTCGTGTTCGTACACATGTGTAGATTCCCTTGCAAAAGCCTCCGCCAGAGGCAGACCTCCGCCCGCAAATTGTGACCCGTAGCCCACGCCAAATGGGCCGTTGTGCTGTTCGCGCGCGGATAGTGTAGACTCCCCTATGTGACAATATCTTGATCCACTTGTGAGCGCTGGCACGAGCCCCGGACCCGGGGGTACCTGCGGAGAGTCCGTACTCGGATTGTGGCTAGGTTCGGGCAATGACTCCGGTGCTTGCTTGCGTTTAGTGCGGCGCCGTTTGGATGGTCCGCTGAATCGACAGATAAGAAGAGTTGAATTCAATACGCCATGTTACATATCTCGCGATCGTGCAATAAATGGGTACACACCGCTTCCCCAGTCCCGCTCCTTGCGCATCGCGCTTCGATCTACCCTGTAAGAGAAGGTGGCTCAGGTAACTATACTATCAACTAGAGCAAATGCAGACGCGACAGGGTTCGATGGATAGGCTTCCTTGGTGCAGGGATAGCCAGGACAAACGATAGGTGTTTGGTGGCACGCCAGCGGTCATTCCGCGCATGGGTGCTGACACCCACACAACCCGCACACAGGATATTCAAGTTGTATAGATGAAAACACAGACCTCAGTATGACCTCGTTTCGCCATTTCCCCCCAATAAAGAAGGAGCTGTAGGATTGTCGGAGTAGTTTTTGATTCGTTTTCCCGAGACCCATCTTCCCGAGATCTTGCGCTTGTGACTAAAAGGATAGGGTTAGGCAATGAGGGGCGATGAAGATTCGAATTACGGGACATACCCATCGCAACTTTAAAATCCTCATCAATAAACGTCCCAAAAACCCACTCATCATATGTAGTGGCGATGAAAAAACGTGTTTTTTCCTTGTTTGCCATTTGGCGGCATGACTTGAGATACCGATACGCATGAAGTTCATTCGCTGAGACTACAACGAATATAATCCAAGTACCTTGAACCACATGGCTGGACCTTATACAAAATTAGCTGAAGGGCTCTCGAGCCAGACCAAGCAGCAAGGAGCTCACCTTCGACGTCGCCTAGGTGCTGTAGCCTAGTATCTGGTTTCTTTGCGCCTGCTTCCTTTGCGTCTGGTTCCCCTAGATTACACCCCGCAAGAAAAAAAGGGGGATAGAGTCTGAGCTAATGGTGTTACATCCAAATCTGTCCAAAGTTCACTTGCAAGGAGAATAAACTGCAACCACCATGTAGGTCACCCAGAGGTCTTGATCAACTTGTTTCCCCCATTTGAAGCACCGCGACTTGTCTTGCCCCACAAAGTCGGCTTCCTTAAAATACCAATCATTCTGACCAAGCTGTTTGCATATCTCGACGACGGTGTGAAGTGGCGCATCATGAAGCCATGAAACGATATCCTTTTCATCGCTTACGATGGCCAGGTTCGATAGCGACCTTGTAATGATATCAGGGTTAGACGGAATCGGGAGCGTGAGCTGGGACATCTCCATCGGGGCTTTTTCCGGCAGACAAAGAGTCTGAATGACTAGTAGCAATTGAGCGTGTTGAAGCATAAAGAGCAGGGATAGATCAACTCACAACAAGACGCGTTGAAGTTGAACACCTCGTCATGAAATGGCATGAGTTTCAGGGCCATATTCGCCTTGGCGTGCACTGTTGTTTGTTGTGTCACCCCCAGGTTCTTTTTCCCCCGTGGCAGGCTTCCAAAAGTTTTCAGCTTCGGGGCGCGTGCCCCCCACAGATAGTCCTGCAGTGGGATTGTAGGCGATGGCACTTCTTCGGATGATCCCATGGAGATGACTGAACGGCGGTCGAGAGATAGCTGAATCGAGGAAAAGGTAGATGCAGAGGAGATCCAAAGAGAGTGAATGAGAGAGGGATATGGGGAGACGTGCAAGTGCTCTTTGGGGGTATTTAAGTTTGGGAGCATCAAGAGAGAGACATGTACACGCGCACAAGACAACAGAAGCGCGCCATATATTAACAAAGAAATGAGACCACTCGAGCAGGTGTGTAGGGTGTCCTTTCCAATGCCGCGCAGTCGAAGAGCCCAAGGGACGGGCGCTTTGAGCCCTCTGACCAACTGGCGGGACGCGTGACGCGCAGCGAAGAATAGAGCCCGTCGATGAGGTCATTTTGGTAAGTATCAGCCGGATGATCACGTCCCCTTTAGGCCTGGCTTTAGAGAGTGCGAGCTGCGGTGTGCAGTAGATTATTCCAAACCCAGAGCGAGATCATCTTCATCTCAAAAGAAAAGAAAGAAACGCCCCTGCACAACAAGGCATACTCGTGCATTATGGTGCAAACCTAGCTGTTGGTATTATCTGGCCATGCCATGTCTTGCCTCCCCACCAGATATTTGGGCCCCACCTGAGGCCCGGGGCCCTGTGGAGGCCTGAACCTTCAAGGCGCCAAGGTGTGTCGGAGATTCGGTCGTGGATTGTACGAGGTGCAAGTATCAATTGTAGAACATGTGGCCGTGCCAGCATTTGGAAGCTCTGATTACATAATCCATGGGACGCGACTGTAAGTACTCAAGCTGAAGCGCGTTCACCACCATCTCCCGTTGCAACTAAATCCACACACCTAGCGGAGCGATGAACAGCAGCAAGGTGGCGATCAAGAACTCGCGCGAAAAGTACCCGCTGCGCCTCAACATGCACGTCGCCCTGCGCCCCTCTCCCCTCGCGCCTCTTGCTCATCCAGCCGCGTCCCAGGTACGATCGCCCGCCCGCCCAGGACGTCACCCTCGAGGAGTTTGAGACCTGGGCCATCGACCGCCTCAAAGGTAAGTATCCCCGTCTCTTTTTCCTGCTGCCCCCGCGTCGCGTGCCCGGCTGACGTGCTCGCCAGTGCTCTCCGAGATCGAGTCCTCTTTTGTGCGCAACCGAACCCACGACGAGCTCAAGACGGTCACCACAGACCAGTGCCGCAAATACCTCCCCGTCGATTCCAACAATGCAGAACTTCAGACACGCGAGCCCCAGCGCAAGAAGGACCACGTGAGCCATTTCATCCTCAGGCTCGCCTTTTGTCGCTCGTGAGTCGCCGCGCCTTCGCCTCCTTGCCCGGCACCTCAACCTCGTTCTTTTTTTCTTTCTTTCTGGCAAGCGAGGAGCTCCGCCGCCGATTTGTCAAAGCCGAGACCACACTATTCCGAGTCCGGTACGAGAACAGCGCGCCCGCCGATCGGGAAAAGTTCATCGAGGCCCACAACGTCGGGGGCGACACCGTCGACGTACAAAAGGATCCCGCACTCCTCAAACAGCTCCAAAAGGTCGCCGCCTCCGCGGCCCACGCCACGCTCGAGAAGAGCTACTACAAGGTCCCGTGGACCCAGGTGCCCGATCTCGTCGCCACGCGCCGCGTGTACCTCAAGGGCGGCTTCGCCTACGTCCCCCTGAGTCTCCAGCCAAACATCATCTACCAGAAGTTCCAGCAGAACCTGGAGAGGGCGCTCGAGCAGACCGCCAAGGCCCTCCCCCGCCTCGACGAAGACGACCGGCTGGTGCCGATCCTCGAACATCTCAGCAAGGGCTTTGTCGCCGGGGTGTCGGGCGAATACAGGGCCGGGGAGGGCATAGACGGGGAGGTGACCGCGGATATGGTCGACGAGATCGCGCGAAAGCATTTCCCCATGTGTATGCGCAGCTTGCACGAGACCCTGCGGGCCGATCGACACCTCAAGCACGCTGGGAGGCTGCAATTCACCCTGTTCCTCAAGGTGGGGCGCATTTGCATTTTTGGTACCCGGCTTGCTCATGTTTCTTTTTGTTGCTCGCTAGGCGATGGGCGTCTCGGTCGAGGAAGCTATTGTGTTCTGGCGCAAGGGCTACGGACAGTCGATGACGGACGACAAATTCAACAAGGAGTACAAGTACAATATCCGCCATTCCTACGGTCTGGAGGGCAAGCGGGCTGATTATCCAGCCATGAAGTGGGTCTCCCTTCTTTTCCTAACTCTATTGTATCACCACTCGCTTACCACCCCTGCTCTCCCTCTCTGCTTCTGCTCCTCCCTCCCCCAGCTGCCAACGAATCATCACGCAAAACGGCCCAGGACCGGGCGAGACGCACGGCTGCCCCTTCTGCCACCACTCCATCGACAACCTCACCTCCTCCCTCACCTCCGTCTACCGCATCACCGCCCAGGCCGACCTCATGGAGATCCAGCGCGCCGTGAAGGACGGGTTCTACCACGTCGCGTGCACCCGCGTCTTCGAGATCACGCACGCGGAGCGCGGGGTGAAGAAGGGCGAGGGGCTGGGCGCGGGCGAGAGCGTCGCGCATCCGAACAAGTATGTCGCGAGGAGTCGGGAGCTCGAGAAGGCGGCTGGGATGCCCAGCGGGGCGGGGGACGCTATGATGGTGGACGAGGCATAGTTTTTTCTTTCCTATCTGCTCCTTTGCCGGTATTGTATGTGTTTTCTTGTATTGCTCTCTTGTGCTTAAATAGCCAGCTCCGAGGAAAAGAATATCCCATATTGCACTCGAGCGCACAACACATATTGCGGATAAAATTACACGTGCAGTGAAATATACCGGAGCCGGTGAGGGAAAAAAAAAAAGAAAACAAGGGAAACAGGTGGGGAATGGTAGGTGGTATTCGAGTACGATGGAGGTGTAAATAGGGAATAGGTCAGGAAACAAGAGCAAAGATGAGAAGAGAGGGAAGGAGGAAAGGAGGAAGAGTGCGGATGTCTATATCATTCTACTCTGATCTGCTGGATGGCAAGCGGCCCAGCGACGTTTTGATTTTTGAGCTGGGATGCAGATGCCGGTGCGGGTGCGGAGGTGTTCGGGGAGGTGTGTCTGAAGAACGGAGGAGGCTGGGAAGCTGGCGGCGGCGGCGGCGGCGGCGGTGGTGAGGCTGCCGAGATCGTGTTCGACGTGTTGCTGTAGGCAGACGCATGTATAGAAGGTTTCGCTTGGAGATGGTGAGCTGGGGCAAGAGGAGAGAGCGGGGGCGAATGTATCGTCGTTGGCGCCGACGACGGCCGCGGCGGTCGGTTGATCGTGGGTGATAATGACGCAGACCCGGACGGCGGGTTGGGTATGGGCGGGAGCGGAGATAGCACCGATGGGCTCGTTGCGTATGGAGCGTGCGCCATGGATGCCATGCCCTTCCGCGCGCTCGAAGGGTGGTTCGGAGAGGGGAGCCTCGTCATGATGGGAGAGCGGTTGTGGTGCGATGCCGACGCCGATGACGAAGGGTGGTACATCTGGCGGGGCGGTGAACGAGACGTCGGTCCTACGGATGCGGGTCTTGCGGACGGGTGCCCGCGATGATCATGGTGGTAGGACGAATCCCCGCTCTGTCCTCCTCCGTCCTCCCACGGCTGAGTGCGTCTCCCTGGCTCGTGCGGGGCAGGCACCACAGATCGGCTGGGCGGCATCACGAACGGGATGGCGACGAGTCGGTCTTGGGGCGTACCCCCAGGCGAAGAGGGATGCCGGGACGAAGTCGACGGGCGACGGTTCCCCCGCTCTCGTTCCCTTCCTCGATCTCTCTCTCGCTCCCTCTCTCGCTCTCTTTCCCTCTCCCTTTCCAGCTCTCGCTCTCGTTCGCGGTCGCGGTCGCGCTCTCGCTCACGGTCACGGTCCCGATCGTAGCTCCGCTCTCTCGTCCCAGACCCAGATCCAGACCCAGATCCCAGCGCAGGTCCAGCAAAACTGGCCGGCGTCGCGATCGTCCGCCCCATCAGATTCATATCTGAAGAAGATCCTGACTTGGCCCACTCCACTGGTCCCCCACCACCCATTGGCATGCTCCCACCCGCGCTCCGTCGATCGACCTCTTTCCGCGACTTGTCCTCCCACGTACTGGACCCCGAGGCACCGTTCGTGCTCAGGGGCATATGGTGCACTGTGAGCCCGGTCATCATGGGCGACACGGATCTGTTTCGGTGGGAAATGGTCATATGGGGGAACAAATTGTGAGGGGGAGGCTGGGATTGCTGCTGTTGCTGCTGCTGCTGGGCGTGTTGCTGAGGTCGGGGCTGGTGGATGGTGGGTAGCGGGGAAGCGAGGGCTTGCGGCATGTGCCCGGATAGCGAATGCTGGTGGGATGAATATATACGGTGGTGCTGGGAACTGCCCGCCGCGGGGTGGTACGTTGCCTGCGGATTCGCGGGTGCGCCGGGATGGGCCGCGGGAGGGGGCATCGTCCCATACTGCATGCTCTCTAGCAGACCGTATTCCGTCCCGGGCCCATACGGGCCCTCCATCCCAACATGCCCGTGTACGCTCGCGTGTCCATGCGGATGCGTGCCATTGCTCTGCGTAAACGTGTTGTACGAGTTGGAGTGGGTGTACAACCTTTGCATCTGCCGCTTCGCGTTACTGAGTATCTCCAGATCGGCGAGTATCTCGGGCTGTCCGAGCATCGGCAGGTTGGGCGGGGTGCGGAGGAGGGGCCCCTTGTCAGTGGCCCGGTCTTGAAGAGTGTGTCGCTGGAATGGTCGTTGGTGATACTTGATGATGTCTTTGATCGTACGCGGCGCATTGGGGTCGGGAATGGGGCTTGGTGGTAGGACACGTCGCACTTTGAATAAAAGACGCGTCAGTTGGCTTCCAAGGTGATAGCCACAGTACCAAGGAGAAGATCGCACCGGTGCCAACTCGGCTTTCCAAGCTGCGTTTCTCCCTCTCCACCCTTCTCCGTTTCGCATTCGACTCCGCAACCATGGTGTCCTTGAGATCGTCCCGCTCGAATCTCCACCATGACCAAACGGCATTCTCATTGACTTTGCGTTTTAGTGCGCACGACTCCTCTTCTCGCTGTCGTTTACGCGTAGCGAGCGTGAGCTTGTAGTCGCGACGAGACTGCAGCTCACCGAGTAGGTGATGAAGTTCAGGATGTGTTCCTGCAAAGATTCAATTTGAGCAGGGCGCGACTGCAAAATAGATATAGGACGCACCATTGAGAATCAGAGCCTCCTCCTTGGCAATTTCCTCCATCTTCTCAACGTACATCCGCTCTCGCAGGACAGCGAACTTGAGCTCCATACCAGCGAGTATGTCAAGGGCCTCTGCGCGCTGTGGTGGTTGGAGCTCGGTATCCACTTCCGCGTCGCCATCGCCATCTCCATCTCCGCCATCTCCGTCGACGTCTCCATCGACGTCCGCGTCGGGATCGACCTCGGGCTCCTCCTCTGGCTCGGGTTCCTGGTCGGCCTCGATTTCCACCTCTTCGTCGGGGTCGTTCTCCGGGTCTGGCGCAGTGTCTTTGAGGATGCGAACGCCTTCCACGATCAAGACGGGCTCCGCTGCATCTTCATCTTCATCGCCATCCACGTCCATCTCGTCGTCGGCCATCTGGTCGCCCTCCTTGTCCACCGCGACATTGGGCGCGATGGCTACCACCTCTCTCTTCTGCCTCTTCTCTTCCCATCTCTGTTTATCCTTCTCCCAGGCCGCGCGCTTGAGCTGGCGCGCTTCCTTGCGCGCCTCGCTCCTGCCGTACTCGAGCTCCTCCTCCACGTCTGGCTCGCTAATGGCCCCGCCAGCCTCGCGCAGTCGATGCCGCTCCATGAGACGCGTCTTGACGATCTCGTATCGGCGGGGGAGGAAACAGTAGTCGTCCTCGGCGTGATTCTTTTTATCTGGGTGCGGGCGGGTGGGCTTGACGGTGGTCGCCCAGTGGACGTCGACGCTGCGGGCATCTGAGTCGTCGGCGTCTGAGTTGGCTCTGCTGGGCTGTGAGTCGCCGAGGGGCATGTCTGAGAAGTGGGAGGGGGCATCCGAGTCTGAGTCGCGCGAGGCAGAGGGGTCGACAGGGTGGGAGGCGTCGCGGGATGGGAGGATAGACTCGTCGGGATCAGCCTCGGACAGCTGCTCCTCGTCCTCGTCCTCGAGCTCGTCATCGTCCTCGTCGACGTCGTCTGGTCGGTCCCGCGGGGGCTTTGCCTGGGAGGTGGATGGGGGCTTGTCGCGAGGAATAGTGGCAGGCGGGATGGAAGAGATGGAATTTGGCTCGTCGACGCTCTCGGGCACCTCGCCTTCTTCCAGGCCATCATCGTTTGATTTTTTGTCTTCCTCATCCTCCTCATCTTCGTCGTTTCGTTCGCCCTCCACCTCACCTTCATCTTCCTCATCTTCCTCATCTCTATCTTCCTCTTCCACTTCGTCCTCCGACTCCTCCTCACCCTCTGAGAGATCGGCCTTGCTAGCCTTGGAGCGTTTCCCAGCGCTGAGACCGGCACGAGCGTCCTTCTTGCTGACCCAGTCCCACATCTCACCGGGCTCGACACCGCGTCGCCTGCGTCTCGAAGCGCTGCGGGATCTGCTGTTGGTGCCGCCGCTGCCGTTGGTGCTATTTTTGCCGCGAACGCTGTCTTCTTCCTCGGTGAGCTCGCTGGAGTCTGAGCCGGACTCGAGGCCGGCGACGCGGGCTGGGCGGGAGGTAGGTTTAGATGGAGGTGGTAGGGGCGATGCGCCGAGCTCGGGGGAGGGGCTTGTGAGCGGGGAGATGGATGACCTCGCCGCCATCGTCGTCGATGAGCGCAGGAACGAGCAGCAGCCCCCAGGCGTAGCCTCAGAGCCCCTGGTCACGTGCTTGCTTCCACTTTGGGAAATGACTTTGCGCCCACCTCCCACGGTCCGCTATCGGCCGCCCGGCAAGACACCCTCCGGAGAGTAGTACTGCTTGCCATGGATCCCTGCTACCTCGCAGCACGGTGATGGCTGGCTGGAACTGCCTGGGATGGGGTATATACGAGCTATCTGGCTCCCGAAGAAATACCCGCCAAAGAGCCCAATGAGCAAGACGGCAAGATGTATAGGCACTCTAAAAATACAGAAGTACAGCGTTAACTATTAAAGATGCGAGAATGCTGCAGATCATGACGAGCCGCCAGGATCTCTCCCAAGGGCCATGTCGTCGCTGGTCCATCATCATCCTCGTTGGTGGGCTTGTCGAAATGAGGTGGGATTCGGAGATCTTGGCATTCAGCCAGCGTGGCATCAACCAGGGGACGGACGACGTGGAGAAGGAGCTGCTGTGCCGCGTACGGGCCCATCGTATTGAGCCGGATGGAAGCGGAAAGAACAGCGCGAGCGTGCAGGAAAAGATGCAGGTGCTGGCTGCGACCTGGTGGGAAGATTATTGACACACTCAGGGAAAAGGATAGTGACGATCATACTACGCACTAAGGGAGAGGCCCAGCGAAGCGGTCAGTACGGCCCAGCAGGTGGGTAAATGACCGTGAGTGTCCCCGCGCCTGACCATCGTCTTGAACGCATCAACCACTTCTTCCGGCCTCCTTTCTTTGGCACTTTCGGGCTGCAATGTCGTCACCCAAGAAGGCTGCGCAAATCCTTTTGAAAATAGCGTAAGGAGCGCGACGCCTTGTGCTTTTGACGCGCGCCGCGTGACGTGGTTCAGAGTCATGGACTCGTACAGCGCCTCCACACGCTTGATCTCATCGAGCGCGCTTTCCAGAGTGCCCTCCCCCGAGAGATACCCGGTCACGATACCGTGGGCGTGCGAGATAAAAGGTAAGGTGGAATGGGCGTTGGACTGCAGACTATCGCGAATGAAGTTGATAGTAGCCTCGGTAGGCTGGGGGATAGGAGATTTGGCTAGGGGCACCACGTCGCGCTCATTCCACGAACGCGAGAAATGGCCGTGCTTAACGAGAGACTCTAGACCCGAGGAGGCGACGAACGAGCCGGTTGGAAGGTTGCCATCGGAGAGGAGCAGGAGGAGATACGCCTCTGTCGACGATTCCATCTTTCAAGGTAGTATGAACTTGACAAAGTATTCATGCATCATGGCTCACCGGTGGTGATTCGGAGGTGATTCGGAGCGAGCAACGCTTATCGGGCCAATCACGTGCAACCGATACGAACTACTGGGAGACTAGTACCAGTATTATTGCACGGCCAGCGAAATACTTGAAGGTTATTCGAATCCTCCTTGGAGCTTCGGCTCATCCTGAACAGAGGCAGAGCTGTCACGTCCGTACGAAGGCAAGGAAAGATCGCGGCGGTGAATTGGTGAGCTATTGACATGCATCTTACTAATGATGCTGCGCGGTGTTTCAAATTTCAAAAGTAGTCGACTTGTTTGAGAAATAATTGCCAAATGCGGCAGTCGATTGACTTCAAATGGAACTTATATTTGCCAGCGCGCTGGACTTTCACATATGCACAACTTCCACAAGACACCGATCGCAAATGCATGCCACCACATTTCAAGCTCTGTTAAATATCCAAGGGTCGGGCACATCCCTTGTTAAGGCAATGGATACCTAGGGCGGGTGCCGCGGTTAGTCCTGAAATACGAACAACTAATTATAGCGAGAAGGTATGGCTTCCTACCCGAGTCTCTGGCTCGTCCTCAAAGATCTTGCAGTGTCCGCCACCACCTTGAATCCTAGAAAAACTCGGGCTGAGTAAACGGACAGAGCCATATGCCAAGATCAGACGCACGAATACACATTATCCTCGCCGGAGCCGAAATGACGTATGACCCACTCCTCGGGCTCCTCACCCATCAAGAAGGCAGCCATCCCTCTGCCTTGAACGCCCGTCGGATACCCGATACTGAGCCTATACCTGTCGTTGTCGAGTTTTTCGACTCTCCACTGATGTTGGGAAACGTGAGTCACGTTAGATCCTAAGGAACAGCGAGTTGGAGATACTCACCTTGGGAGCTTGAGCGTCTTGGGGGACACTAACGACTTGTTTAGGGTTGAGCGACTTGTCCTCGGCAAACTTACGGCCGATATATTGTCTAGTTTTCAGGTACTGGATAGTGTATTCGCCAGTTTCGAGAGTCATAGCGGATAGATGAGATGTGTGGTGGAGGTAGCGATAGGGGATATCGAGTTCGACGCCTCTAGAAAGCGATCCACGCCCTCCTTTTAAGCGCTTTAGGCTGCCACAGCGTCATTGTAGGATCATCATGCGAGAGCCGTTACGACATCAGTGCACGCATATGGACTATTCCCGGAGCTGGGCCACTTCACTTCCGACTTATGGAAGATGCCACCCGCACAAAATCAAAGAGCCTGTCACCCGCCAAGCGAGCTGGAGCCTTTCGAAATCGTGTGCCTCGTCGGGCTTGAATTTGAATGTGAGCATCCCAATATTTCAACGCCGACAAAACGTTTACAGGTTCCATAAATTCAACACCTGCGAGGTGGATGGTCGTGATTGAAGCCTACCAATGTAAGCACACGGACTATGGGAGATCCGGGAGCAAGATCTAGTCTTCGGATGGTCTCTCAATTTTTTCTAGCCGGAGCGAGAAAGCGGCGATCGAGGAGCAGTGGTAGAGCACTCAATCAGGGGGTGTGGCACCTAAGTCTCAAGAGTCGACGCCATCGAGACGATCTGACCGATTTACTATAGCTAGCAATCCACGGACCACCACATGACGCAATATCAATGCGCGGCGCCCCAGGGGCTTTTGATCGATTTGTTGTGTGCGGGCGCTCACCTCGAAGTCTGGTGTTCGAATGCGTTAGGAGAGGCTACGATGTTCGGCCTGATGCACAAGGTGCTGATGAGGTATTGGACTTGTATTGCTGTAGCAACTCCAAATGGAGGTGTTGTGGCTTGCTGTGGCCTGCGCCTTCATGCCATTATGTAATGCTGAATAGGGGACTAACTCACCACCACGATCTTTCCTCGCCCGCGTAGTGCACACCTACTTGCTCTAGATGGATCCTGTCTGCTGCGATTGTATAGGCAGGCAGAATGACTTGAATGGGGATTCTCTGGCCATGTCAAATATGGCTCATAGTTTATATGTGCACCCAGATGCTACAGCTTGGACACGATGCATGAATACGCCCGCACTATAACCTGTTTGGGGGTCTTTGGCACGGTGCGTATTGCATCAGGAAGTGGCCTGAGCGCTCCTGGACTGCTGATGGGATCCCCCAGGCGGTCGAATCCGAATCAATTGGGTGCCATACACAATGCTGATTGCTCTGTCACTGTTCCTCGCAACCTTTTCGCTTCGGGCGGCTCGAATTTGATGGACCGTCCGGCGACTCCTGTCTCCGAATTTCCATTGTTCGTGATCATATCGACGGGTTCCAACCATGGTAATTCATCTCGCAGGTGTTCTATAGAACCTGCAAACGTTTGTCGGGGTAGGAGTCTTGGGATGCTTTCATTCAAATTCCAGCTCGACAAAGACGAGACGGGCGCAAAGTGAACGGAAATAATCTCCTCAAAGAGCCAGCTCGCTTTGCACCTGACAGGCTCTTTTGTCTGGCACGGGAGGAGCCCGTCGCAGGCCGGAGCTAGCTTGGCCCCGGAAATATCATCCCTTCCATACATATCCCATTCTTGAATGATACTGAGGTAGCCCCAAAACGCTTAAAAGGAGGGGGTGCGTCGCTTTCGAGAGGCATCAAACTCGATATCCCCCACCGCTATCTTCACTGTGCATCTCATCCATCCACCATGCCTCTCGAAAGCGGCGAGTACATCATCGAATACCTGAAATTCGATCAATATATCGGCCGCAAGTTCGCCGAGGACAAGTCGCTCAACCCCAAACAAATCGTTAGTATTCCCCCAGGCGTCCAGGCCCCCAAAGTAAGCATCCCTTCGATTCTTCAGATGTGAGATGGCTCTCATATGCACCATCTTCAGTGGCAAGTCGAAAAAATTGGCGATGGCAAATACAAGCTCAGCATTGGCGGAGCACCCACGGGCGTTGAAAACAGAGAGGTGTATGCGTTCTTGATGCCTGACGGGAATCCTGTTGAGGAATGGCTCATACAGCCATTCCCTGAGGGCGGCCCGGAGGACGTGTATTCGTAAGTCCGATTATCTTGAGATACGACTTATTTCGTTGTTCAACCCACATTCTTTCTAGGATCTTTGGTGCTGGCGGACACTGCAGGATTTTTGAAAACAAGCCAGAGACTCAGGTACAGAAAGAATTGCCTATATTTCATTTATTATCAAGGCTGACCATCTCGCACGCCCTAGGTCTCCATCGCTCTCACGAAGGACATGCCTGACCCCTGGAGATTCATCAGAGCCAATTGATATGAGGCAGCGTCTCTAATACTTTGCGAAAGTTGTGCGTACGTGAAAGTCCAGCGTCCAAGGCGTTGGCGAATATAAGAATGGTTAAAATTGGCACCTCGTCACCCTCACGTTATGGAACAGCGTACTTGAGCCATCTTCAGGCCAATAGCAATTCATGGAAGACTTGCCCGCATTACATGGGTCACTGCACATGCCGCAGGTACTCCTCTTCGAAGCTCGGCTGGTGCCAGCAGCTATAGGGTGAATATACATCAGCAGCTCAATCAATCTCCCTTTGACATTTTCGAGTTCAAATCGCAAGTCCGCCATCCATTTTGAAAACCAGCTGTATGGACAAATAGTTGTGGCGGAAAAAAGTTGTGGACGGGGGCTTGTTTTATCCAGATTCCTGTTGATAACTGTATCGGCGCTCAGCAGACAAATTCTTTCGATGTCGGTATGACTTGAGTATCTGAAAGGGGGGCTGAATGACACCTGGAAAACACAAAACTAGCTGTTACCCTCACCTATCGAGCAAGCTTGTCATAAAGTGCAGGATCAGGTGTCTCGTTCCGGTCGAGCGCCTCCGATATTTGCATCTGTGCCAGCATGTGCTCTATCTGCTGCTTCCCCCAGGTCGCTCCGCGATCGAACGTCTTCATCGCACGCGAAGACTCCTGGCAAAGATCCCAGATTTGTTTCCAGAACGCGTGGTCTTCATCCGTGAGGTGACTTTCCCGATTGTCTGGTAACTTGCGAAATACCGACGCACGAATGTCATCGGCAATGTTAGGCCCATGCCAAGCCAGCATCGTCCGTAGAGGATGCCAATCTGGGTGAATGTCGAGGATTGTCAGGATAGTCCTCAAGTACCGCAGGCAATCATGCTGCCGCAGCATCTGAGCAAAAAAGTTCTGTACGGTAGAGCAAGATGGGCCGTATTAATTGGAGCAGGATTCGTGCAAAGTTGACGGTAGCGAACCTCGTATGTCTTCAAATCGGCTATCGCCAAATGTATTCGGTGAATGAGTGACGCAAGATCGTCAAGCGTGGCTCTGCTTTCCCGAAGCATGAATTGCGCGTCGTCGATAAGGTGCTCGACGTCTGAGCGTCTCCCGTACACGGTTCGACCCGCCAATAGTGCCTCCACATGTACATGACCCCAGGCCCATTCCGGACCTTGCCATATGCACAAAAGTGATACATCCCTCCCGCAAGCGGCTTTGAGGTCTGAGAAAAGCGTGAGTCAACGACCACATAACTAACTCCACCAACGTGCCCAACGAGCGAACGAGTACTCGCCTTCATCGAGGTCGATAGGCTGCCCCGAAGGCTTGTCTGCTTTCATCACGACGACCACGTCGACATCTGACTCTTCGTGCGCTCGTCCACGTGCAACAGAGCCAAATATGCCAGCCCACAGAACGAACTCTGGGGCACCGTCGCTTTCAAGCCAGACGCGCTGCATGCGCTGTCGCATGTCACCAAAAGTAGGTATTGCGGCCTGGGGCTCCTCTGGCATTAGACGGGATGTGAATCGAGAGGATATCGGGAAAGCGCGGAGATGGGGGCTTGCAGATGTGAGGGGCCTCCGTAGAGTCATCCTTGAGAGGGTGGCAAGTGTTTCAGTATTTGTAGGCCGTGTGTAGGCCCCCTCTGAGCCCGAGTCCGACAAGACGTTACGTAATCAGAGTATACATAAAGAATATCGATCCTTCGGCCTTGTTTCAACCCAACCTCGAGTCGGGGCCTGGACGCACACGGTCAATCATGGCTAGCAGTAATTCTCTCACCTTACTTCGGGACGCACTTGCTCGCATACGCGATATCGAGCGCACGATTGCTGCTTACCATTTGACAAAAACGGTGCGCCTTTATCTATGGTTTTCATTGAGACAACCTTGATCATATATACTTCTGAACTTCGTCTGTAGGTCTTTGCCGATGCTGAGCATTCTGAAGCCGGTCTGAACGTGGCCCGCGACTCCGTCGGCCTTGGCTACATTACCGTCGTGCAGAACATCCGGGCCTTGAAGAAGGACAACCCGATTGTGATTGCGCATCCGCACCTGCGCTACAACATTTCAGATGCCATCTCCCGTCGCAACTGGCTTACCTATGAATATAAGACGACAACACCTATTAGGTGGGGTGACATTGCCAAGAGCGTCTATGACGATATGCCTATTGTCAAGTCAGCTATCATCGCTGCCCTTCAGGCCAGTGGCGATCCTAGCGCTTGAAAGTTGAGGTAAGTGGGGTCAACTAGAGCCCGTATTATGTATAGTGCTACCTCAGCTGATGGTTCTCGCCTCCTTGAACTTTAAGGCCAGGAGCTGTATGCCTGTTGGGTGTATGAGGTTATTGCGGTGTCTGCTGCATGTACAATTATTTTCTTGCTCCGCAGCAGCTTAGAGGCGGACTCATAACAGATAGTGACCAGCCCCGAGCCCGAGTATCGATACCCATGGATTGTCTGACGCGCGCGTACATGGCTGTAACGCTGTCAAATGCCCGGGCCTCCGCAGGCGAGACCTTGGGCGATCAATCAAGGAGGAAACGGCGACTCTCACTAATTTGTCCGAGACGCAGCATTGAGTATTCCTCGCAAAGTTAGTGCGATGCCAATTTGGCACTTGAGAATCGACATTGGGCTGCGGCGATTAAGCACCAGGATATGTATGCGGTTGAAAGTTCGGAGCGAATGCTTGATGAATGATCTCCGCAAATGTTGCGAAAGGAGCCCCCGGAGCTTTGACTATAGCTAGCAGTGACAGCAACCAGTACTAGTGCGGATGGTTGTAGCCGTTTTCGCCTTTGGATTTCCAGTCCAAGTTTTCTAGTGATGAAAACTTCCGAGTAAGTGGCGAGGCCAAGTTTCCATAGAACCCGGGCCGCATCCCCAAATCAAGCGATCAGCGGCGAATCCATCAAACATCTGCTTTTGGGGGCGCGGGGAGATGGAAGTCGGCTTGCGTCGCCCACGTATGCGCAGAAATTGAAGGCGAAAAAAGACGATGCTGATGAAAGAAAGCTTGTCATGCAGAGCATATTGGTGAGCGGGTTATACGGAGATTAGTCATGAGAAATGACGAGCAACTGCTGCCTCAGCTAACCACGGGTAAGTTAACGGCAGCGACGACGAGCACAGGACCTGCGTTCGCACATAAAACCGCCGGCTAAGGCCGGGAATCTTGTAGAAACCCCATCGAAGAGACCGCCCTGGTACCCGCGCCCAGGAGATATTTGACGACGCCAAGGCACAAGATATCTATATCACATCCGAGTTATCAACCCCCTTCCGGTTCGCACAACTTTCTGTCTTTCTCCACCCCCGCACCATCGTCTGACATCTGGTCAGCTTGCAAGTGAGCCGCGTTTCTTCCAGCCTTTCGAATTCGCTGGCCATGCGCTTACCCTGAGACCCGGGTTGGTGTAGCCAACAAAGCTTCTTGTCACGCCGCCACGAGCGATGTCGCAGCCCCAAACACCACCACTCGTCCACGGCCCACCAGTCCACACCGTCACCGCAGACGATTTCGATATCCTCGACACTCTCATCAACACCCCCAACATATTCGACGCCCCAGCCAAAGTGCTCGCTGGGAAGTTCCAACGCCGCGAAGCTCCTCTTGACCCTCTCCTCCTTGCCGCAGCCGCACACCACGTCTCCAGACACCACTACAGTCATGATTTCATCCCATTGAGTGACTGGAAAGATGTCCCGGCAGAGCCCCGCCCACCTGTTTTCCGATATGTGAGCCAGCAGAAGCCTCGAACTCAACGGCTAAAGGAGTTGCAAGCTGCAGTTCCCGAGGTACAAAATGAATTGGACACGAAACCACCTCGACTGCCATCGCCAAGGGTAGATGATGCGCAAGACAAGCCTTTCCCAGTCGCCGAACCGGAGCAACTCACCAAGCTGCTCCAGCTTCCTGCCCCATTTCCATCATACCAGAGCTCAATATCACCCCCACTCAACCCTCCTAGCACAGTCCCGATCGAGGTCTACTGCAGAGCACGAACACGTATCCCAACACCACACGGGCCCGTCTTCCTTCATATATATCATAATAATCGCGATAACAAGGAGCATCTCGCGATCGTCATCGACCCTGCACAGCTGGAGGATTCCCCGGACAAGGTGGCTGCCAGATCGTTCATTCGAAGTCGGACGCTGGAGTCGCAATGGCGGGAAGGAGAGACAGAGATGGAGCGCGTAGTGCGTGGAGCTTACGTGGGCAGGCTCTCTGCACAACACAATGTCGCGTCGACGCCGGATGCTCAGCGCACCACCCCTCATCCCTCGGAATCCCTCGCCCCGTTGATCCGTATCCACTCTGAATGTTTTACGGGGGAAACCATCGGGAGCATGAGGTGTGATTGCGGTGAGCAATTGGACGAAGCCATGCGTCTCATCTCTCTCCCGCAAACTCTCCCCTCGGGGCACACCGTCCCAGGCCGCGGGGCCGTCGTGTACCTCCGTCAAGAGGGCCGCGGAATCGGTCTTCTGGAGAAAATTCGCGCGTATAATCTCCAAGATCTGGGATATGACACCGTCGCCGCGAACTTGCTCCTGGGACACGGGGCCGATGAACGTGGGTACGAGGTGGCTGCGGCCATCTTGCGCGACCTTGGTCTCGGTGACGGCGCGAGTGGGAACGAGAGCGGGGTCCGGCTGCTGACGAATAACCCGGAGAAGATGGAGGCGCTGGAGAGGGAGGGTATACGTATTGTCGAGCGTGTTGGGATGGTTCCCCGGAGTTGGCAATGTGGGCACGACGAACATCTGCTCGCGCCGAAGAGAGATGGAAGCCGGACGGGCCTGGGCGGAAGTGCCGTAGACGCGTCGTTCGAGGAGCATCTGCTTCGTAGAGGAGGTGCGACGCTCATCGGGGGTGGCGCTGCGTATGGAGTAGAGCTCGAGCGGTACTTGCGCACAAAAGTACAGCGCATGGGGCACATGCTCGACCTTCCCCCGAACTCTTCCTCTAGTGTCTCCGCCAGTGTTTCCGTTGCGAAGGTGGCTTTATCTCAACGAACCTCGGCATCAGACTCGGAAAACGAGTATCTCGAGACGGAGGAGGGGGATCGCCTTTCTTCACTCTTTTTCTCCACGCCGCCTTCGCCGGGCTTAGACGCCGATCGTGGATCCTCGGTGTGCTCGAGGTCGCCCTCGCCTTCCTCGCTGGAATACTAGGACGCAAAAATCTGTGTTTTTTATACTTACCGGTGCCCTCTTGACTCTGGATGGATGTACTCAAAATGTATGGTTGCTGTACGGTGCCGCTATGGATATTTGTATAACTTGACTCTCTTCGATCGGTGCATGAGTATGGTGCCCCCGTAAAAGTTTCCAGTACTTCGCAAGACCCCCTGTGCTTTATTGAAAGCCACATATGATCACTTGGAGCCGCTTTCCTTTCTACGACCAAATCAAGGAATTGCGACAACTTAGCCCAATCTGAAGTTCGGAGTGCGATGACAGTATATTTCGCTGCCCCTACGTCCCAGTTCACAAGGTCTCCAGCGCTCTCCGAGCCCACGACCGTCTCACGAATACAGCCAGCGAAACCTCGGGGAGATTATCAAAAAGGATGGTCTTCGGTCGAATCTCAATCACGTGGAACAAGGTGAGATCATTGTTGTCGGTGTGGAGCCTCGAGGCTGGGTGACATTCAGGCGCGATCTTGCGACGACGACCACATTCTTTTGTGCAGCCACACCCCCACCAGCGTCTGCCAGACGACGACGACGACGATCCGGGCATGCCGAGCCATCTGCCACGAAATCATGACGGCTACGCCCATTACACCATTCCCGCCCATGGTGGAGGGCGGCACCGTGAATACACCGTAGAGACGCGCGGGGATATTCTCGTGGACTCCTCCCACCCCGTCGTGATCATTGACGAGCGCAAGCACCATCGGGGCATCAGCAAAGATCATGGCCACCATTCTCTCAGCGGTCACAGTCATTCTCACCAACTATCGGGCGCTCATTCGTCCTCCCATGCCCACGATGGGTCATACCCGCACTCGCACAGTCACAACCGCCTCCTCTCCGATTCGCACTCGGGCTATCCACCCACGCACGAGTATTCCGACCTGCCTCTCCATCACCATCGCGATCATCGCGATATTAATAACAGCAGTAGTGAGCGGCTGGGCGCTGGGCAGCGCAAGCGCCCGTGGCTCCACCCCCAGCACGAGCGCTGTCCACCACCGCACTATGGTGTTGGGCACACCATTGCCGGATTCATCTTCTGCAACGAACAACTACGACGGCGCGGGAAGGAAATGAGGCGCTCGGCGTTCGAGACACGGCGTAGGGAGAGGAAATATCGCAGGGAAGAGCTTAGAGCTGAAAGGGAAGCAGAGAAGAATGCAGAGCGACACGAGTAATTCACGGTAAGTTGCTTCTTCTTCCACAGTATCTCGCAGTCTTCTCTTGCTTAACTTCTCCGTGCGGCGTAGGGTACTTAAAACAAGGCGCAGAAGGAATGCCGGAATTTAACATATGCACGTCTATTTTAGTTATGTATGCTGTCGCGCTCTCGAGTCTATTTTCTCATTTCATCGTTCTACCGGATCCTCTCTTTGAGTCCTTGAATACGTTTTACCACTGTTGTAATGTGCATGGATGTATGATTAGTGTGCCAGTTGCCTTAACCCAGCTCGACGAGTCCAGTATTACGATGTCGGCGTGAAGTCAAATCGGACGAAAGTCCAAGTCGCATGAACTTGGGCGGCTCAACGTTCTACATCCATCCAACCACCACCTCTGGTCAGCTTGACTCTGCGCACGGTCGAAATCCTGGCGTAAGATGGCTCATAACTCGACCTACGCGACACACAGGATCCGCAAATGAGATGGATCGCGGCTTTCGGCCACGCTTCCTCTCTTTCTAGATCCCTGTCTGCCTCGTGTTCGCCTCGCCCTTGCCACTTTCGCTACATATCAAGTTCTCATTGGTGGTTCCGCAAGGACTCGCAAGGACTCGAAAAATTCCATTCCCATTGCCAATGTCCCTGGTTCGCACTCAGCATGGGAAAAGACCGGTCTTTTTTCTGTCGACGAGAAATCATGGATTTCCGAGGTGAGTGAGCCGTATTGGACGAACGAAAGGCGTTGCAGAAGCCTCCCAACGGGGCTCCCGAAATGGGTACGGTGATCTATGTATTACAAAGTCCTCGCTTCGTCCTGCCGTCTCGCCTTGCTGTTTTTCACAAGCGCAAGCTGGTGGTCGGCCACCCACATGCCATGCGTGTCCGTGCCAGCAGCCACACTGATCACCGTCTCATTACAGGTCCGACTCCCAGGTTCCAGGGAAAGCCGATCCATCGTGACCACCGAAAACGAAACTCATGTCCAGACGAAGATCTGAAGAGCTCCATGCGCTGTGGGACGACTTGGACAGGGACCAGCGCAACCGATTTCTGCGCGGGCTCGGCGGGGTCCGGTTCGGGTACGAGTATGTTATCGACCGCGATCGACCTGTGTTGGTCGTTAATTCGGAGAATGACCACGACCACCACCGCTCGCGCCGACGGGGACCGTCTCAGCGCGAGTATTATCCGCCGGAGCGGCCGCGCGAGCATGAGCGGGACAGGGAGCGGGATAGAGAGCGGGACAGGGAACGAGAGAGGGAGCGAGAGAGGGAGCGCGAACGCGAACGTGAGCGCCCACGTCGTCGAGACGACCCTCCTCGTGCACACCACCATCATTCACCTGGTGACGATCATCGACAAATTATTGAGCCCACGGACAGCGACCACCCGCCCTCTCCGCCTCCCGCCCCAGCACCACAATCGCAGCGTCTTCGTCGCCAACGGCAGTCGCAGCAGCATCCACCCCCGCATCCACAGCGCGCACCCAGCGCTCGCCAATCGCAGCAGCACCAGCAGCGGCACGAGAGCAGCTCTGAGTCTCATGGAGAGTTCGACCACCCAGAATACGAGCAGTTGGAATATCCCCACGAAGGCGAGGCGGGGCCGAGCACATACCGTCAAACCGGCCCGCTGCCGCCCACTGGTAGACCAGATCCGACGCCCCACCAACAGCGCCCTTCGAGCTCCCGTGCTGTCGCTACGGCTCCGCACGGACGCGACGTGGTCGCGAGACGGGACATTCCGCCATCCCTAATGAATGTGGTCATCCCCCCTTATCCGCCATCAATAACTGCGCTGCACCCAGAAACGCCGGGGACGCCCTACGTTACCATACCTCCGAGCCACGGTACTAGGTTGACACCTATCAAATCGGGAGCCTCCAGCTTCGAGGACTCGTTTCGGCCTTCATCGCATCGCCTCCCTGATAAAACATACCCAATCTATCGCGCGTACGGGTATTTGGCAGTGGGGTATATACTTTGCAGCGAACGAAAGCAGGCCAAGGGGCGGAAGATTATTGAGGCACGCAAGGAGCAGACACAGCGCATGGAGGAGATGCGGCAGGTGGGGAAGAGGTCAGAGGGTGGGTATATTGTGTAGCTGCGCCGGCGCAGGCTCGAGACGGGCGCATGGCCCTCGCGCAACCACCAAATGGATATACGGAACTACATTCATTTACGAGGCTTCCCCTACCGTTACATGCTCCTTATTTTTCTTCTTCTTCTTCCTCCTTCTCTTCTTCTTCCCTGTCGTCGTTCCCTCCTGTTGGTTCTGCGCCACGACATCGCCATTCTCGCGCACGGCATCGACCTCTGCCAGACCCAGATTCAAGAGTGGGATCTTCAGCGCGTCTTGGTCTAGCGGCAGATCTTTCCCTTTGGATGGTGATGGCGTTGGGGCTGGGTGTGATATTGATGGGCTTGGAGAGGCTGAAGGGAGTGTTCGTGAGGACGGTTGGATAGAGGAAGATGGGGGAGATGGGTCCTGCGAGCTCTGCTTGCGAGGTCGTTTGGGCTCGGGTTGGAAGGGTGGTAGTAGGATCCCATTCGCCGCGCTCGTGCTAGAGGACGGGATGGGGCTCTCTCCAGCTAGTGATGGTGCCGTATCCCCGTTCGCATCCTCCAGCCTCTTTTTCTTCTTTTTCTTCTTCCCCTCGAACACGCTCAGCGGCCCACCGTTTATTCGGGGTTTCTTGGACAAAGCGCCTGCTCGACTGTCCTCGTCGTCTGAATCATGCACTTCATTCTGCGGGCCTAATACACCCGCCTCCTCTCTGCTGCGTTTGTTGATGGGAGCGAGCTTTTTCCTGAGATTGGACGACTCGCGCGAGTTGGAGCTGGAGACGCCTTCTGGGATAGGAGCTCCAACCCCTAACCTGTACGCGCGCAAAACAGATTGGCAAGAGGTATGAATGAATTGGCAGACGAAATACTCGCCGCGGGGGGCGCCGAATGTACTCTTCCAAGTCTTTTTCGGTTTCCAAGTTCACTACATTTTTTGCCTTGGATGAGGGTGGTAGCATCCATGTCGAAACGAGATCGTAAGCCAAGGAGAGTGATAGATTGATGTTGCTTTGGATGGCGTCCATATCCAATTCGGCCTCCTCTGCTGGTCGCGCCATCGATAAGCAAGCAGCGTCGTCGCTGCCGCAGGCGGCGAGCACGGGGCAAAGCACTGAGCAGGTCGTTGTGGTAGATGAAAAGCACTGCGTGACACCGAGAGGTGTGACAAATACGGCGAGATTACCCGAAGCAGCGACCATCGCAGCGTGTGCCCAACGTCCAGGCCTGCGTGCTCGCCGTCCTGCCTGCCCTCCTCGCCGTCGACGACAGCGGCGAAGAAACTCGTGCATTTGACGCCAGACATCTGCTTTTTTCGCTTTTCCACGATACTATAGATAAGATCTCGCACCAGCCATCATGGGTGCGTCCAGCTGCTCTTCCTCATGTTTACGTATGGCCCCAAGCCAAACTCGTATTCTCCACTTACCCCAGAGCAAGCCATCCTTCGAGGTCTCAACGACAAGTTCTATGAGAAGCGCAAGGCCGCCGCTTTGGACCTGGAGAAGTAAACTTGCTCGCAGCCGTTTAGTGTGCGGTGCTAATTGTTCTTGTACTGTGCAGGTTGGTTCGTGAATGCCAAAGCCAAGGGGATAGGCATCGCATAAACATGATAATAGACCAACTTGTCGAACTCTTTGCCACCCCTTCAAATGCCTTGCATGCGCGCAATGGCGGCCTTATTGGCCTCGCCGCCACCGCAATCGCCCTCGGCGTCGATATCTCGCAATATATGGAGAAGTTTATGGACCCGCTCATCAAGTGTTTCACCGACTCAGAAAGTCGCATACGGTATTTTGCATGCGAAAGCATGTACAACATTGCCAAAGTCTCCAAGGGCGAGATCTTGGTGTACTTCAATCCTATATTTGACTCGCTAAGCAGAGTACGCCTCCTTTTTTCTTTTATGACCATTAGTTTTCTCACTTGCCTATTGCCGTAGCTTGCTGCCGACTCTGAAATTTCTGTCAAGAACGGCGCTGAATTGCTCGATCGCCTCCTCAAAGATATCGTCGCAGAGTCAGCTCCGATATACTTTCCTCACTACCCCGAAGCAGAAAAGATCCGACAGCAAACTAAGAGTGGAGAACCGTACAGCCTTGGCATACTTGTGCCGCAATCGGAGGACGGTATCGTGGACGAATACGCCAAGAAGGCGTTCTCTTTGGCGCATTTTATACCGCTGCTTTCAGAGCGGATATACGTCGTCAGCCCGCTCACAAGGAGTTACCTGGTCGCTTGGATTAGCGCGCTGGACTCTGTGCCGGATCTAGAGCTCGTTAGCTACCTTCCCGACTTCCTGGACGGGCTATTGTAAGCGTTTTTTCCCGTCTTTTTACGGTTTTATCATGGTCTAAATTATCGCAGGAAATACTTGTCTGACCCAACAGAAGATGTCAAAGTTGCCACCGAAAACCTTCTTGCAGACTTTCTTCGAGAAATTCGCGAGATTGCTAAAGTGCAGCAACAACGCGACGAAGCGATACGAGTGTCCAAGTGGAAGCAACAGCAACAACAGCAGCAAGCGTTGTACCGCCAAGGTAGCAAAGGCACTTTGGATAATGATGTTGATGGAGGGAAGGAGAAATCTATCACCGAGAAGGGCGCCTTCATACCGGAAGGTGACGAGAAAGAATCGATGCTGGATGGGGAGAGCATTGTCCTCAGGGAAGGTATTGGGGGTGTTGGTGAAGAAGGACATGACCGCGATACTGGTGGTAAGTCTTGCTTGTCCCCACTCCAAAAAGCGGATATTGTTTTAATGCCGGACGAAGCGTGGGTTCCGGGCCAGGCTGTAGTCGTAGACCACGCTGCCATCGTCGAAATTCTCATCCAGCAGCTTGATCCCTCACGTAAGCATACTTTTGCACATCTATATATCTCATTGCGCCGATCAATATCTTCGACGCAGATGACGAAATCCAACAGTCGACCGCTCTACGATGGATTGCCGAGTTCCTCGACTTTGTCCAACCCGTCATGGTTCCATTTACACCTCGGCTTATCCCTGCCATATTGCCCAATCTCGCCCACCACGTCCCAGCAATGCAATCGGCTGCGATACAAACGAACCAGAATCTCTTTGGAGTGATTCAGAGCCTGCCGATGTTGACCTCAAATCAATCCTCTCAACCTCCAGCTCAACCTTCGACTCCGGTTCTTCCCGCGCGAACACTGACTACAGCTGCTTCATCATCTTCTCTGCAGACCATGCAGTCGATTCCCGCTGCTCCGGGTCAAACTTCGGGGCCTGCTCGAACCCAGTCGGCTGGAGAGAGCGCAGATACGGGGCCCACGCCTATACCGATGAGACAGAATTCCCTCACGGTCAGCACCCTCGCCGAAAACTTTGGCAAGCATCGCGCGGTGGCCCATACACAACCGCCACCACTGCCCGAGCCCGTGCCTCCATACACAGAATCCGCTTCGTCTCAGAGTAGTAGGCCGCATTCACCGTCACAGTCCTTTGGACCCAACGGAGTGCCGGCGCTCACACCAATTATTCCGCCCGCTTCGCCCGTTGTCACATCTGCTGCGCCATACGAGGAAGCCGACCCGTTTGATTATCAGGCCACTGTGAATATGTTGACTGTCCAGTTCTTGAGCGAGCATGAGGAAACGAGAGTTGCTGCGCTCAAGTGGCTGATAATGCTGCACCAGAAGGCGCCCAAGAAGGTAGGTGTACCGCTGTCCGTAGCGTCCTTATATTTTCTCACGGAGAAACTTCAATAGATCTTGGCAATGGATGATGGGACTTTCCCAGCTCTTCTAAAGACGCTGTCAGACACATCGGAAGAAGCAAGTTTGCTCACTTTCTACCTTGACTGCGTTTACTTACTCGCTTGCCGCCCTAGGTTATCAAATATGATCTACAGCTACTCGCTCAGATTTCATCAAACTCAGAAGAAGGGTATTTCAGATCGTTTATGATGAATCTTTTAGAGCTATTCAGTACCGACCGAAGATTGCTTGATATTCGGGGGAGTCTGATTATCCGGCAATTGTGCTTAAGCCTTAATACCGAGCGGATATACCGTACGTTTGCTGAGATCTTAGAGAGGGAGGAGGTATGTTATATTTTGGTGGATTTACTTGAGTCTATTACTGATGTCAGTTTGCAATAGGATCTCGAATTTGCGAGTATAATGGTGCAGAAACTGAATATAATTCTAATCACGTCGCCCGAGCTATCTGAACTGCGAAAACGACTCAAAAACCTGGAGTCGAGGGTTCGTTCTCATTTACTGGTTTGGCAGGAGCGTTCTTCCCTCATGCCCTTGTGACCTATTTTAGGATGGCCAAACTCTATTTTCGATATTGTACAAGTCATGGTGTCATAACCCTGTAGCAACATTTTCGCTATGTCTTTTGGCTCAGGCATATGAGCACGGATCAAATTTGCTTCATATCTTGTTCGTCTTACTCTTATATCTTAGCGGGGGTATGATCTAACTTGGCGATTTCGTCAGTGCTGACATGGAGATCACCGTCACTTTCCTCGTTCAGATCGACAAGCTCGTGCAACTCATCGAATCGCCAGTCTTTACGTGTGAGTCGCTTGCCTTGGATCTGTTTTGTAGATCTTCGTTGCTGACTTTCGTTCATTACGCCAGCTCTGCGATTGCAACTACTCGAGCCGGAGAAATATCCCTACCTTTTCAAGTGTCTTTACGGGCTCCTGATGCTCTTGCCACAGAGCAGCGCATTCATCTCACTGCGTAATCGGCTGAACGCAGTGAGCTCGATGGGGTCTTTGCACATCCAGCAAAGGTATTTACGCTTCAAACTCCTTCGCTTGCTGCTTTGTGGCTAAAAATCTACTCCACACGTAGGCCTACCGCAACAATTTCATCGCGCTCCAAGTTGGGGAGGGAAGAGATCAAATGGCAAGAGCTACTCACGCATTTTCGATCTTTGCAGTCCAAGCACGAGAAATCGCGCCGGCAGAGCCTTTTTGGAGAAGGCGCCTTGGTCTCCTTTAGTGCTGGTGGAGGTGCTGGGAGTCAGGGGTCCATAGCAAGCGCGAGCGCGCCATCAACAGCTTCGGGCCGACCCCAGCTACGGAGAAAAGTGACAGAAAATATCGCCCCTGGGAGTCGCGCGGGGGCGCTGTCTCCTTTGAATCCTAGAGCCCGTACTCCTTCCGGGATGAATGGAATATCGGGGGGCTCTGCCCCAGCACCAGGACAGCTCATGAGACCTCAGAGCCCGACTCGACAGCGCAGAGCATTGGGAGTTGCTAAGAAGTAGACTTCATTGGTTGCATATTTGTTCATAGTATTTCCTCGTCCTATCCCCACCACTGTAACGATAACCATTAATTAGCCCTATACTGTTCTTCTGGTAGCTTTTCTTCGATAGCTAACTATCGTGACTTTGAGACTCTGAGCGCTCGAACTTCGAGTCAAAGCGGAGCCCCGGTATGCAAACATGACCAATGTAATGTTTACGTAAGCAGTGGCACCAAATTTTTTTGTCGCGACGAAAGTCCTTAGTACACCCATCTCCACCGCAAAAGCTGGAAACGACTCTTGGCCGACCTGCCCATACGCTCTGAAATGCTATCTAGTGCGCCGTCTCAGTACACAGCTCAGATTCCGGAGAACAGCGAACACTTTCTACCCCGGAGATCATCACTTGGTCCGCAAAACACTAACGCCACGGACGACAAGTATCGAAAAGACATCTACCTGGCGTTTGTAAAAGATGCATTGCACCAGAGGACCAAGGTATGCATCCGTGAAACGGGGGAGGCATTGTCTTGTCTGACGCCTCTGCATAGGGAAACAGCGAGCCATACAACGAGCTTGTGAGGCAATTCAATCCCACAATATTTCTTCAGGATGGCGCCTCTTCCGCCTCCCAGCTTCGACCCTGGATCATCTCGCTATCTCATGTGATCTCTCAGCTTGGGAATACACATGCTTCATTGGTGGAAGCTGTTGTAGCGCTACCATGGGCGACCATGGACGCCGCATTTGTCAAGTCATACATCGCATTTGTGGGTATGCTTGTTAGTGCTAGACCAGAGTACCTCGGCCCAGTCCTTGGGAGAACGATTGAGGGGCTTACATTTCGTAAGATTTTGCTCGTTCTACTCATCGATATTTGATTTGACTGATGCACTCCATCTGTAGAATCGGGCTTGAGAGCGCTTAATACCGGCATAGCGGAAACATCGAGTAGTCCGCTTACCCGCGGTGTGGTGTACGATCGGCTTCACAGCCTTCTGCAGCATCTCCTCTCCCTAATCCCCACCCTCTCGCACACACTGCAACCTATCATTGTGCGAAACTTCCCACATAAGCGACAGGAAAAAGTTGCTCAGGTGACCTATATCAGGAACCTCCTCCGTATCTCGAACTATTGCCCCGAATTGAGTGATCGGATACTTGCTATTGCGATCGACCGTGCTATCCAAATCGATGTGGGTGCTTCTCAGCAGTGTTGCTATAAACCCCTTACTGACCTTTCTCCTTGATGCGTAGGTCGAAATTCAGGTTGAGTTGGAAGAGATTGAAACCAATGAGGACGCCCCAGACGCAGACGAGATCTTCGAGTTTGATCCTTTTGATGCTGTGGTCGGAAACGAGGCTCACGAGTCGGAAGAAGATGAGGAAGAGGAAGTAGACCTAGACGACTTGTCTTCGGATGAAGAGTCTGTCGACGGCGGAAGTCAGCCGCCGCACGAAAATGTGTTGGCCAGCTCGAAACATATTAGGGATATGGTAGCAAAACTCGACGCCATTCTCAAGCTCATATTTGAGCATTTCAACCACACGCATTCGATTGCAATTTCTCGACCGATGACACCTTCCCGCCATGATCCCCCACGCGACGCTAGTCCGTCCAGCCGGCCCCACTCCCCAATATCACCAGAACAGGGCCGCGCGATGCGTCGCTCCCAGTTCCTTGCTCTCCTCGCCATCTTCGACCGCACGATCATCCGCACGTTCAAATCGCGCTATACGCAGTTTTTATTGTTCTGGTACTCTTCGCTGGACCCCGAATTTACGGATTTGTTCCAAGGCCTTTTGGTGTCGAAAGCCTTATTCGAGGCTGACCAGCCTGCTGTGACACGTGTGGCTGCCGCTAGCTACGTCGCGAGCTATGTAAGCCGGGCACAATTCGTGGATCGGGACAGCGCTCGGAGAGTTGTGGGTCTCCTGTGTGAGTATCTCGCCAGCCAGCTCGACCTTTACGCGGATCCATATGCGAACGATTTTGCTTCGGCTTCTCAGCCTACCGTCTTTTTCGCTGTATCCCAGGCGATTTTCCTCATCTTCTGTTTCCGTTGGAGAGACCTGGTTGAGGAAGACGAGGTGGATGTGGAGGATTCGGTATTCGGTGGAATGTCGTCCTCTGGGAAGAAAAAGTGGATTCCGGAGCTTGATGTGATTCAGAGGGTTATCACCTCTCCCCTAAATCCGCTAAAGGTGCGTTCTGGATTCTCTAATACCTACTTTGATAACTGACATAGCGTCTTAGGTCTGCTCTCCGAATGTCGTCCGGCAATTTGCTCGCGTTGCCCAGAGCACGGACTTCATCTATTGCTACTCAATCCTAGAGACGAATCGCCGTACCGAGTATGGCATGCCTCCATCGACCCCGCTGCACACCAATTACCAGCGGCCATTCACCTCGAGCCATGCCGTTATGGCGAGAGATCATACCGTGGTGGCAGATCTGAATACATTCTTCCCCTTCGATCCTTACAGGCTGCCGCTTTCGTACCGCTATATCGAGGGCGTGTACCGAGAATGGGCGTCGGTGGCATTGGATGAAGACGCCGACGACGAGAGCGAAGAGGGAGATGAGGACGAAGAAGAAGAGGCGCCGTACGGGAGCCCGATGGTTTTGGGAAGTGTCGAGCAGCCGTGCGAAGCGGATGACCTGGGCCGGTCATTTGGCGGGATGAGTATAAGTCCCCTGCGACCCGCCGCTCTTGCTATGATGGGGTGATTCTCTCTTGCGCAACTCTGTGTATATTCTGCTTTCTTGTTTTTGTTTGCTCGCACTTTCAATGTTGTATATCTCCACGAACATCATCTGTTTTCCGTTGCTCTAGATTGGCTTGCCAAAGAGACGAACCGAGAAACGCCTGAAAAATAACTGAAATTGTACCAGCCTTCAATCGGCAGCGCAATAAGGCTCAAGGCCCCTGAAGGTGGCACAGGTGGAACTGCTCGCAGCGTCACTGCATTTTCTTATGTGCAAACTTATGTATGTGTATCGTGCTGGCGTTGAATATATGCTGACAGAACAGCTACGGGAAGCTTACCTAAGCGAAGGACTACACGTAAGCATCCTTGGAGTCTAAGCTTGTGTGAAACCCTCCGACAACCCACACGGTAGGTAGCCAACAAGATCCAAGGGCCATGCATTTTTGCGAGCCTTTTGAGCGCAAATTGCGCATTGGCCATCCAGAGCAAGAGCAGCTAGCTACCGCCACCCCCCCCCCCCGCCCGACGTGCACTCCCACCTGTACGACGAATATTACGCCACCCTCGCCCCGTATGGCTATCGCCGCCCCTCTTCACCCACGTATAACGAGCATTCCGTCCGCACAATCATCTATGATGGGGAGCCGATTCAGCACCGAGCGTTGACCGAAGAGGAACTGAAGGCCGCTTATGAAAAGTTCTTCGGTTCCATGGAGGCGGGTCACAAACTTTTCAAAGAAGCCATGAAGCGTATCATTGGCGTGAGTGCGCCTCTTGCGCCTTGCCTGTATTATCTTTGAACAGCACGCCACAAAACAGGTCAAGCCCAAGCTTGGCGATGGCGACGAGACCGTGCAGGAATACCCTATCCCGGAGTCCGAGTACTGTATTCGTGTCTGGGGCGGAGGACTTGTCGATGACGGAAGATGCTGCTTTGACTTCACCCAAAATGGCCGCGCCGTCAACACTCCTCCGGAATACAAAATCATCAGCATCCCTCAGCCGACCGACAGCTTCCCGGAGGAAGTTGAGGTGAAGTCGGCAGAAGCGAGCGCAGGAATCAAGGATATCATTGAGGGAGAAGAAAAATACTTTGTAGAACAGGGTGCCCACTACCGTGTCATACGCCCCAACAAGCCCGATGTCATCTTTGTGATCCCCTACTATGCACCTCCCAAACCCCGCCTCTCCCCCAAGGAAGTCCGACGACGAGCGCCTTATCCCGTGAGTCGATATGCCTGTGCATTGGAACCCCTGTGGCTCATCGCACAACCTCCTTCAGACGATGCCCTTCATATCTTTAAACTCTTCTCTTCCTTGTAAAAACGGTACCTGGCACCCTGTTGGCAGTGGTCTGAGGCGGCGTTGGTGCACAGGGTGTCCGTCCGACAACTGCTAACTACATCGAACGCAAAAGATGCTTTATTGTTCTTTCTGGGCTGGTGCTCGCGTATTCAGAATTGCCCAAGCTTGGAAAGTACCAAGGCAAGGCACTAAATACTGTACACTGCTAGCCAAGATGGAGTCGACGTCCCGAGGATGCAAAGGATGCGCTACAGCCCCTGATTTCGTTCGCGTACCCGAGACAAGAGAATGATCGCGGTTTGGAGTGCATCAGACATGACTAAGGCTCGAACGTGAGAGGATATGCCAAGGGATAGAGGCACACTAGGATACTACCAAAGATACAATATATTGAGGGTTTTTAAATCTGTTCGCCTGCGAGAGATGTTTCAGATAGGCAATGTGTGACTATATATCTGCCTGTAGACGAGAGAGAGAAAGGCCGTCGCCGTACGCGCACCACATGGTTCACCTATCTGCCGAAATGCTCTGGGCCTGGCTCGGTCACTTTATGCCTGTAACGAGCTGAGCAAGAAGCGTAATCGCAGACCGAGTTGTGACTTACTTGTCTCTAAGATGGGCAACTATCCCCTGCTCCCCAAACCGCCGAGTAGAGCTCGCAGGGCACTGCTTGCAGATGTAGTTCGAGTATTTGGGCGGCAGAGGCGCACGAGGAGGGGTGACTTCCATCAGCACCATGGTGCGCTGGACCGCCGGGCACCTTGCTTTTGGGCCGATGAATAAATCTGTACCCTCGGACGGACTGACGATCCCATGCCTGGTAGGAATGAGAATCAGAATGGTGCACTTCGAGAATTATCATTGTTGAGCTTACACTTGTTTCACATGGTCAGTCACCTGCAGTTTGGTTTTTAGATTTTCGAAATACGTAGAGCAGTGATTGCAGGTCCAGATTTCCCTGCTCCCAAGAAGCTGATCCAACCCTTCTTGCTGTTTAGCGTGCTGGGTCTGCTCTGGCGTGAGTAACTGCCACCTCGGGAGCTCGTGTGACTTTTCCGTTATGAAATGCGAAACCTAAGTGATAGTTGAGTATGCTATGCGTACGGCGTACGGCGGATCACCAAATTACGCGAACCACTCACACATTCTATCCAAGACCAGGCAGGACGTCCTGATCCGCCGCTCATAGGTTTGGGCTTGCAGACCATGCAGACGAGTCGTGGATCCTCGCGGTCGAGATCTGCGCGCGTCGCCCTTTTTGCATCCAAGCCGAGCGTTCCGAGTAAGGACTTCATGGCGGCAGACCCACGGTCGCTGAAAGTTACTTGGGAGGTGTAGCTGAGATCCATGAGCTGTGACTGGCCCCCCGAATAATAAAAGGTGTTAAACCGGGAACGGTCACACACGTGGCTCAGAGCGTGATTCAGTCCGACGAGGGGTTCTTTGCCGTGGTGGGAGAAGATAAGCGCCCTAACGATGCACCCTTCAGTACCACAGACAAAGACTGATGTAGCAGCCTCCAGTAAATCCAAGTCAACAGCGCCATCGACGTCAATGGCTGAGGAAGGACCAGCAGAGCCTGTGTTTGAAGCGCTACCTGGGATGTTACGACTGATCTCGTTCTTCCTGCGCGCTATCCACGAAGATGTTAATGCAGGCAGCTTCCCCATGAACCCAGCCAAGTCCGACTCCGAGAGTGGGTCATTGGTCTCTAGATTGACCAGATCATGGCACTCGGCGAATTGTAGAAAGTCGGTGTCGGACGGAAGGTTGGCCCATTGCGACGGCAGGAGCGTCTTCTTGAAATCCTTGTACAGCGCGCGTAGGCTTGCTTGGCGTGCGCGAATGAGATGTCCGCGCTCTCTCACTTGACGGTACGCCTTGAATTCCTCCACGACTGGTTCGAGCTGCTGACGAATACGCGTCCAAACTAAACTAAGATGGTTAATCAACCGAGGCCCGCTAGTTTCAAGCGAGGCGTTTTACTTTTTTCGGTCAACGGTCTATCTGAACGGCCCTCCTCGCGGTCGACAGCATGTTTGGCATCATCGTGATGATAGCCAAGCTCGACAAATCTAGCGATGATCCTATTGGATGAACGAGTAAGTTTGTAGCGTCATAGACAGTGGCTCATTGCCGTATAGGAGACGCACGCGTCTTTTCTCTCTTGTTTTGCTTGTCTGGCAGCGTTGAGGCGCTCATAGTCAGCGCGATCAAACCAATTTTCCAGCTCGCGCGCTGACTAGAAAATGGTGATGAATGGCACCCGATAGAATTTAAGAGTCGTACGCACTGTGGCAATAGCCGCCACACGTTCCATCCTAGCCGCTTTGAAATCTTCAAGCGCCTTTTCCGCGCCCGGTTTATGCATATGGACATCGCTCTGGTAAGCTCCCAGCATTTGGGACATTTCATATATATCATCCCGCAAGAAAGACTTGCTCTCCGAAATATAATCGTGAGCCCAGCCACCGGCTGCGGGATTTGCGTGAGCAAAGCCCTGATGGGAGCTGACCGTACACTTACTGATGGTGATAGTATAAGGAACGAGCTCCATGATTGTCGGATCAAAATCGGGGCATTGTTTTTCAAACTTGACAGAGTTAATAAGCCTTCAAACGATACCATTAGGCTACGAGACGCCGATAACAGCTTTGACAACACGCACTCGCGCTTTTTGCACCAAGCGCACAAACGACGTTTTAGATAGAAGTCGACCTTAATGACACCCTTGGTGCCACAGGACTATTCCCTTGCTCATTAGAGTCGAGACGCAGCAGCCCTGAGGCAGAAAAAGTGACTCACCTGACACCTGGATCCTCCAAAGATGAGATGGGCCCAGGCTGGCTCCGAAAGGTCTGCGGGACACTCAGGAGCTCCGGCATTCTTGACTGCGCCCTTCCATAGCCCGATCGACTTCCTCGACATTAGGATATGGCGCAAAGCCTTGCTCGCCCGCGAGAGACTTAGTAAGTCGGCGGGACCAACGTGCCCAAATACCTATGAAAACGGATTAATTGGTGGGTTATGCAAGCACGAAAGCAAGCCGCCGCAAGCGCTCCCACCTCGTACAGTACATCCAGTGGCATCGACGGCAGCTGGCTCAATTTAGCAGTCCTTTTGCGTACAATCCTTTGCGGAGCCTTTGCAGCTGCACCGGTGCCCTTTTTCGCTCGCTTGGCAGGTGGCTTGCCCCTGGCACCTATTAATACGCGGGACCTGTAGTTAAACAGCAGAGACTCAAAGGCAAATTGAGAAGTTCTGCTTACGCGACGAAGGACCACCATCCGGGTCACCAGCTTTCTCGCTTTCGATGTCATCAGCACTTTCGAGTTCTGTGAGACTGCTGTCCGAATCAGCGTCGGCACCTACAGCTGGCGGTGGTGGAAGTTTTCTGGATTGTCTCCTGGTGATAGCCATTAATACTGTGAATATGAGCTAGGCGCCTCGTTGGTGGACTAATACTGGAATAAATGGCGGTTAGAGCCAGGTTAAAGCCGCGTAAGGCTCAAGTATCCGCGTGTCACGTGATCTATCCGCGGACACGGCGCAAGGGCGCGAATAATCAACGTTCAACGTCCAACATTTACCAACACCTGAGTATTCGAGTCTCATAACCGGTACTATGATATTGATGGCCCACGCTTGCGACTTAAATACAGCTTTCTGCCTCCCCCCGTGCGTGGTAACTCAAGTACTCAATTCCGATGGGACCATGAGACCTTTAAATTTAGGCAAAGTCGGCGGCTGTAGTTGAAGGACATCTTAAAGCCAAAAGAGGGGAGCCAGCATCGGCTTTATGCACAAGTACTATCTTAATCTATGTTTGATGGAAGGCTCGGGCACTAAAAAAACGAATAGCCCTAAATGATAGTCCTCAGCGATGCATACAAAACTGAAGGCGCGAATCCCCCTAGGCCTGGCCCTGCTCACATGCCTAAAACAAAAGATTAAGGGGAGAACGATCGTGACCCATTGGGTATGATTAAAGCACGGACGTGAGGATATGCAAAGGCAAAGGCATACTAGGATACTACCAAAGATACGATATACTAAGCTGTCAGTGGACAACAGGATGTATTAGATAGGCAGCGTGTGACTATACGTCTACCTGTAGATGAAAAAGATCCAGGGAAAAGCCGTCATCGTATGTATACCACACGTTTCATTTATTTGCCAAAGTGTTCCGGGCCTGGATCGGTTATTCCATGCCTGTAACGACGGACGTCAGCGAGAAGTTGCAACCACAGACCTGGCTGTGACTTACTTGGCTCTGAGATGGTCGGCTATCCCACGCCCACCAAACCGACGAGTAGAGCTCGTAGGGCATTGTTTGCAGATATAATTCGAGTATTTAGGTGGAAGCTGGCCCGTGGGCGTGTAGGGGACATGATGTGCAGGAGGCGGGTGAGGATCTTGCATTAGCACCATCACGCGTTGTGCTGGGGGGCGCTTTGCTCTTGGATCAATGAAGAAGTCTGTGCCCTCGGACGGACGTGGAATCTCATGCCTAACAAAAGAACAGATCAAAAAACGCGCATTGGCGTGGAGCAGTTTCAGTGAACTCACACTTGTTTCACGTGATCGATTACCTGCTGTTTAGTTTTCAGATTTTCGAAATGCGCGGAGCAGTGGTTGCAGGTCCAGAGTTCCCTGTCTTCAAGAAACTGACCCAACCCCTCCTGCTGCTTGACGTGCCGCGTCTGTTCTGGCGTGAGTTGTCTCCACTTTGGGACTCCATGCGACCTTTCAACCGATAGGTAATGTGAGATCTGCGAGGGGAATCAGTGTGGTATGCACAGCAGAGCAACTTGGACTACTTACGCATTCTATCCAAGACCAGGCCATACGTCCCGTTCCACCGTTCATAGGCTTGCGTTTACAAGCCATGCAAACGAGTCGTGGATCCTCACGGTCGAGATATGCGCGCATCACCCTTTTGGAACCCAAGCCAAGCGCTTCGAGCAGAGAACTCATGGCAGTGAATCCACGGTCGCTGAAAATTAATTGGGAGGTGTAGGTGGGATCGATCTCACGCTGGCCCCCCCAATGATAATAGGTAGGCCGGAAACACACATGGCTCAGAGCGTGACTTAACCCAACAAGCGGTTCTCTACCGTTGTGAGAGAAGGTGAGCGACCTAACGTCGCACCTCTCAGTACCACAGACAAAGATCGATGTAGCAGCCTCCAGTGATTCTGGGTCAACGGCGCCATCGACGTCATTGGAAGGTCCACCAAAGCCGGTGTTTGGAGCGCCACCTGGGATTTTACGACTGACCTCGTCCCTCCTACGCTCTATCCAAGAGGATGTCAATGCAGGAAGTTCTTCCATCAGCGAAGCTAAGTCCGACTCTGAGAGTGGGTCATCGGTCTCCAGGTTAACCAAATGTTTGGACTCGGCAAATTGTAGAAGATCGGCGTCGGATGGAAGGTTGGCCCATTGCGACGGCACGAGCCTCTTCTTGAAATCCTTGTACAGCGTCCGCAGGCTTTGTTGGCGTGCGCGAACAAGATCCTCGCGTTCTCTCACTCGGCGCTTGGCCTTGAGTTCTTCCAAGGCTGGTTCGAGCTGCTGACGAACACGCGCCCAAACTAAATTGAAATAGTTACTTAGTCAATCAAAGCCCACTCGGTTCAAGCGAGGTGTTTTACTTTTTTCGGTCAACAGTCTATCTGAGCGGCCCTCATCGCGATCAACAACTTGCTTGGCATCATCGCGGTGATAGCCAAGCCCGACAAATCTAGCTATGATCCTATTAAGCGGACAAGTAAGCTCGTAGGTTGTAGAAAATAATCGTATAAAAAACGCACGCGTCTTTTCTCTCTTGCTTTGCTTGCCTAGCTGTGCCAATGCGCTCATTGCCAGCGTCATTGTGCCACGTTACAAACCGGTGCGCGGACTAAGAACTGATCATAAGCGACGCTCGATAAAACCGTAGCTTCATGCTCACTATGATAATAGCCGCCACATGCTCCATTCTAGATGCTTGGAAATCGTCCAGTGCCTTTTTCGCGCCCGGCTTACGCATGTGGACATCGCTTTGATAGACTCCGAGCATCTGGGACATTTCGTATATGTCACTAATCCAGAAGAATTTGCTATTTGAAGCGTGTCCGTGAGCCCAACCACCGGCTACAGGGGTTTAGCATGCGATCCACGTCTCGATGAAAGCTGATCATACACTTACTATTGGTATATGGAATTAGCTCCATAATTGTCGGATCAAAATCGGGAAACCGGCTCTTGAACTTTACAGAGTAAAGGAGACTACCGAATTATCCCATTCAGCTGTGAAGCGCTAGCAACAGCTTTCACATTACTTACCTCCTCTTCTTGCACGAGTTGCACAAGCGCCGCCTTAAATAAAAATCGATCTTCGCAACACCCTTGATGCCACAGGACTATTCAAATACTCATTGGAACTGAGATATAGCATCCCTGAGCGTGAAGAGCGACCTACTTGACACTGTAACCCTCCGAAGATCAGATTGGCCCAAGCTGGCTCCGAGAGGTCTGTGGGACATTCAGGAACTCCGGCGTCCTCAATTGCATCTTGCCACAGCTTCATTGACCTCTTCGACATTAGGATACGGCGAAAAGGTTTGTTCGCTCGCGAGAGACTTATCAATTCGGCGGGACCAACGTGCCCAAACACCTACGAAAACAGCTCATTAGTGGATATAAAAGGGCAGAAAGGCGAGCACTCCCACCTCGTACAGGATATCCAACGGCATCAACGGCAGCTGGCTCAATTTACCGCCTCTTTTGCGTACCGTCTTTTGCGGACCTTTTGAAGCTGACCCAATACCCTTTCTCGCTCGCTTGGCAGGTGGCTTGCCCCTGGCACCTATGACTTTTAGGACCTGCGAGTAAATAATAATAAAATTGCAAAGAATTGAGGAGGCCGCTTACACGACAAAGGATCATCCAAATCACTACCACCACTAATTCCAATATCGCTGTCAATGCCATTGATACTTTCGAGTTCTGTGAGGCTACTGTCCGAGTCAGCGTCAACGTCTATGACTGGCGGCGGTGGGAGTTTTCCGGATTGAGTCCTGGTGATAGGCATTGTGCAAGTGGACCAGGCGCCTTGCTGGTGGACGTCCAGGCTAAATGGTGGTTAAAGCGCTAGTGCAATAAATATTCGCCGTCGCCATTATATCACGTGATCCGTCCGCGGATAGACTAAGGGCGCAAATTCGCTATCTGCCGCGCAACCCCACGCGCATCCAACTGGAACTTGAAGCTTGAAGTCTGAAGCCTTCGACAACCCTTTGGTCCTGGATACTTGCCATACTTGCTTGATGCTGTGATGGCTACGCTTGGGCTCACTTTTCCACCTCCCGACCAAGCTCAAGCATGGAAACTTAAGTCTGATGAGGCTATGGGACCTTCAGACAAGTCACTTTCTTTGTGGTGGAGGGCTGACTCAAAGTCCAGAGAGGGGAGCGAACGTCGCATCCACGTATTCTTGTGCTCCATGGAGGACTCAGGCAGTAATAAATAGGTACCGGTCAAGGTTGCCCATCGAGAGATGGGTGTGGTGTTGCGAAAGGAGCTTGAAGTTTACGAGAAGATCAAATCCCTTCAAGGCACGGTTATTCCTACTTGCTATGGCCTTTTCAGTGGGGTGGCGTGCTTTGACGGCTACCCGGAGGACGTAACAATGCTCGAGATGGTGTGTATGGTAACAGAGTATTGCGGCCAGGTGGTACCATGGCATTCTCGGTGATCACGGCAGATGCAAAGTGCGTTTATTTGGCCCTTATTCCATCTCTTTAGATTAATGCTTGGTCAAACAGATTTAACCTAATTAGCAAGATCTATCGTTTGTACAAAGCTGGCATCTCACACGGAAATCTCCATCCTGGCAATATCCTTATCATCGCTCGGAACGATTTTCGTACTGTTACTTCGAACGATCCGAAAGTCATCACTGCCCCTGCGACGTGGATTTTAAGCCGAGTTCGCTTCCCGCTCCCCTTCTGATCACCTGCTGCCCAGAGCTCGCATACATGCGCAGGCAGCTCGATATATGGAGGCGACCAGGCGAGCCGTTTACCCCAGGTGATTATCTATCTGAAATTTTGGCCCTGCTTCGCTGAATCAACTATGCACCCCTTGTGGTGTTTAGGGCTTTTACGAGAGCCTTATGAACGCGTCAACGACATACCAGTCGATTGCGTCCCAGCTGGCGAACCGGCGGACATTTACCAATATCAGCCAAAAAGCTCGAAGGACAGGATCTGCTAGTGTCATGTAAATAAACTCAATCCCCCAATCGCTTGAACGCTGTGACAAATGATGGTGTTCGTTGGATGGGACATGCTTCTGATATGCACGTGGCAAAAGACTTCAAAATCATCTGCGAGTCCAGGTACGCCCGGGAGTTTTTTAGAGTCTGGCAGAAATTAATATTGCAAGCTCCGTCCTCGTCAGTGAGCTGCAGATACTAATAGGTTACCTCACATCGGTCTAGGACACAGTGAGGGAGCTCGAATCCATGTATTGGGATGCTAGGCCATTTGCTCGGCGCAGAGCCTCTGTTTCTGCCTCTCCCTTTCCTTTCTGAAAGCGCACTTCAGAATTTGCCTGCGCATGTCGCCATCTTCGTCATAGGGGCCCTTTTGGTATTCGGGGATGGCTGGATTCAGTGTGATCGTGATGCCAGCTTTGACCAAGGTGAGGGGCGGGGAAGGCGCAGGAATCGACAAGCTGGAGGCTCCGTCTTTCTTCGTCAGTGTCCTGGGTAAAAAGCACAGCGATGAGGCGCTCTCATCCAAGCAGGGCGAGCCGGAGTATATCTCACTCACCTATAAGGGCGGCCTCGCGGTATCGGCGTGGGCTCAAACTCGACTACCAGTGTTGAACTATGGATATACCGTCAGGAGTGGTGTACAAGTGGTCAAAGGTGGAGTAGTACAGTACTCGGGTACTTGGTACCTTACGACAGGCTCTGAATTTGAGCGGGGTAGATAGAACTTGATGACCACAACCAGCCAGATCATACAAAAGAAGAGCACCAGGGATAGTATATCTGGACCTGCGGGAAGTTCTTGAGCCTCGGGGTTTGCTAGTGCGGGTGGCATGCGGCTTGATGGTGATTGATAGTAGCACTTGGTGCTGTTTTTTCGTTCCTAGATGACTGTTTAAGGCCTCCCTCAGAATAAGAAACACCCGATAAGATTAAACCCAGTCAGACGTCAGCGGGACCAGGTTAGCAACCGTGTCGGAGTCGGAATCTATTGCTTATATAATAGAATGCTAACCTGGCCCGAGTCCATCCACTGGTCGCGTCTCATCGCTCTCCTTGCTATTTGCTCCTTTATATCCCTTCATCAACTTACGAGGTACCCCTAGTCATATTAAAATAAATAAGTGGCGCAAGCCACATGCTCATCTCGGTCTTTGTTCCTTGCGCGTAGTTCACTATACAGGTGATTGATCCCTCGAGCGTTAGAGTGAGCTAAGTTCTTTCGATCTTTACGCTGCACGGAACCGCTGTGGTTTTTCCATGTAGCGCTCACTCAAAGAAAAACGTTGCTACTTTAGTAAGATTTTGAGCGATGAAGAGCGCGAGGAAACCCGTTTGGCTCGACTGCGATCCCGTGCGGCTCGTTATTCCCGCTGCTAAGAGACGCATCTTACTGAAAGCGATGCGTAGGGACATGATGATGCGATAGCGATTCTATTGGCTGTGCATCTTCCCGACATCCAACTACTGGGCGTGTCCACTGTCAGTGCAGATCTCTGACTTTCCTGCACCAAGCTCAACTTTATTGAACCACGTTTCTGGGTCGCAAAATGTACCGTAGGTCCACGGAAACACGACTGCAGAATGCACAAAACTGAACGCCATCCGCCTTCTGCACGCGTTTGGCGCGCCCGGCGAGATTGACGTTTACCCCGGGGCCATTCGTCCGCTTATCCGCATCCCTCGTGCCGATCCCGAGATACACGGTATAGATGGGCTGGGTGGAGTGCAAGGGCTTCCCACACCGCTGGATGAGGCCATCCAAGGTCGTCTCGCTCGTAGCAAGTATCTAAAGGCCGTGGAAGGCATCGCGCGTGCTGTACGCGAAACGTGGAACGAAGGAGCCGGGGAGAAAGTCCATTTGATAGCCACCGGTCCACTCACGAATATCGCACTTTTTTTGAGCGTTTACCCCGAACTGCTCCCTGGGATCGAGCAAATATACTTTATGGGTGGAGGTATTGTCATCCCTTTTATTCATGATTTTATTTCTGTTAACCTATAACGCAGGCGTTGGTGTGGGAAATCGCAGCGCGGTTGCGGGTAATCAGTCCTCATGCCCAAATGAGATCGATGCTCACGAAATGCCTCTTTTAGAGTTCAACATCCTCTGCGACCCCGAAGCGGCTCAGATCGTCCTTGATGCACCGATACCCAAGATCATGATCCCTCTGAATGTCACCCACACCGCGATATTCACTCGGGGACTGCATGATCGATTGCTCTCGCCGTTCTCGTTCGGCTCAGTTGCGAGTTCAGATGTGCTCCCGCCCGCTGAAAGCCCTCTCCGCCACACATTGTCCACCTTGCTATCATTTTTCGCGGAAACGTACAAGTCGACCTTTGGATTCCACTCGGGCCCGCCGCTGCACGACGTGCTCACGCTCGCATTTGTGTCGAGGCCCGATCTGTTCACCTATACGCGGTATCGGGTTGACGTCGAACTCGGCTCCTTGCACACGGTTGGCGAGACCGTGGTGGATGCTTGGAATTATCGCAAAATGGACGACTCGTGGGGCCCCACTGGGAAAAACTGTCTAGTGGCAGAGTCGGTTAATGTAAGTCACTCACTCATCCCACTGCTGATTTGTAGCTGAGGAGTGATATTGAAGGTGCCTGAATTCTTTGAACTCTTCTTCGAAGCCGTTCACAACTGTGACAAGATATCACCATTGAACACTGGAGCAAGCTTTCCTTCTATGTCATGAATAAGATAGAATACAGTCAAAATTGTGTCAAGTAAACAAGATAAAAGCGCAGATCTGAACATATTTGAAAGCTCAAATGAATAATCCAATAAATCATCGTGAAGTCATTAGTTTGCAGAACCATCTAGAAAAATCTTGCTTAGTGGACGAGTAGGTCGTGCTCGTCGTTGTCCGTCGCGTAGGCTTCGGATAGCTTCATCGAAGTCTCCCCGTCCGACAGAGTGATGTCCATTGCCTCTCCAGCTCGGTGGTGGCATCATGTGCATTTGTCTCGTCGCCGTCAGATTATCCTGATTCGCCTGTACAAAGTCGTTGTGGTCAACAAGAAGGCCTCAGAGCAAAAATATGTTGAATTTACCTTGATAGTATCCCCGCGACTGCTGTCTTCTGGCACCTTAGACTCTTCCTTTTCTTCTTGCACCGGGAGTACCAGGCTCGGGATCACTGGCGTCGGCGGCTCTTCGTGAATGTCAAGCGCTGCTTTCTGGGTACAATGGATAGGGCTTAGCGTTGCATCACAGAGGAGTGGGGTAGAAAAAAGTTCAGTTACCTGTAAACTAGAGGAGAAAGACATCACTAGACCGAAAAAGTCTTCAGAAGTGGTCTTGGAGTCGTCCTCGCCGTAATAAGCAAGCAAGGACCGAAGGCTAGCTTCCATTGCTTTACTTTCCTCCCCAACAGCCTCGACGACTGGGCTCGCATGTTTTACAAAAGCCTGCATGCGAAAGGCTCGTAAGATCGTCTAGTAGCATCTATAGGGGCACCATTGTTTACCTCCATGACCACTGCGAAGCGATCGTTTGGGGCCGTAGCGCTCGCGGCCTTTCCGGTCACAAGCACCTCCTTTCGGACTTGTTCCATGCCGAGCCGAATTGCCTGAACAGAAGCCGTAACGGTCTGTACAGAGACTCTCGCCGCGGGTTCCACATGTGGCGATTCTTGAATGAACAGCACGACCGAAGGATCGGATCGTAGTAGAATGCGAGCCAAGAAATGAAGCAAGGTTGGGCAGTCCGTCCCGGCCTTAGCTGTCTTTGTTTCCTTTAGCTGGGTGGTACCAAGTCGTTAGTGTGATGTAGAGCATGATGGTCGCGAGGTAAATATTACCTTGAGCAGAGTGTCCATTTGAAAACCCCGAGCATTGCCACGGAAAGTGGAACCATTTAAGGCGTTTCCTATTGTAAGGACAACCTAAGATATCGTTAGCATAGTTACGAATGCCGACGCACGGACAGGCTTACTTGAAGGACTTGCTTAAACTTGGGTGACCGCTGCAGCTCCTCCGCGGCACTCCGGACAGCATCAATCTCGGGCCGAACCTCTTCTAGGTCCATCTCTAGTCTCCGTCGGTAGAGCATGCACTCGAGCCTCTCTGTCAAACGCGGAATGGTCATGATCTAAAGGTCCCGAGCATGCTTCAGATCGGCTCGGAATGCTTAACGAAGAGCATAACAAGGGCGACAAGCATACCTCGCTAAAGTATTGATCAGCTTTAGCCAGTTTAGATACGTCTGGAAAGTCTTTGATCCTGCCGATCTAATGTGGGGTTGGTCAAATAGCCTTAGAATCGCTGACACTTCGACTTACCTCTTCGCTCGTTGGGAGCTGCTTCCCTAGTGCCCTAAGATCATCGACTGATAACTTGTCGTCTGATACTTCCAGTAGCGCGTTTCGAATATCTGGAAACGATAGCTTAATCCGGGATAGCATTATTGCTTCGCGTAGGGGTGAAGAAGATGAGGGTGGGACTGAAAAAGAGATCAGGCAGTATGCAGACTTACCAACGTTATTCGCGCGAGTAATATCAAGGAGTGTAGTCACGGCTTGCTTTTTGAGATTAGATGCGCGGGCTTTAGATGGCGATTGCGCAGCATTATCGTCAAGGGTAAAAATGGTTTCCAAGTCCTTCATGTCTAGGGGTAATGTGTGCGGAGGGAGTTCATTCCATACAGTCGAATTCACTTGCGAGGGTCCAAGCTTGTTCCAAAAGAACGGCTAGTACGAGAGTGAGGCGAGGACGCTTGTACTGTCAAAAGGCGAATAGATACATACCTTCAAACGCCTAGCGGGGGGCGGAGGTACCACAGCCTTCGAAAGCCGACTATTAGAAAAGAGAGGCGGCGGAGGTGGTGGAGGCACTCCAGAAAGGAGACTGGGAGGTGGCGGGGGCGGAGGTGGAGGTGGATGCGGCCCATTTATCGGGGCGCCAGCGGGAGGTGGGGGCGGAGGCGGAGGCGGGGGTGAGGGTGGCAAGCCGCCAGTTGCAGCGAGACTCGGAAATAGGGGTAGTGGTGGTGGTGGTGGTGGTGGTGGTGGTGGTGGCGGCGGCGGCGGCGGAGGAGGTGGGAAAGTCGATGGAACTTCAACGGAGGTGGAAAGTGGATAAAGTGGAAGCTCAGATGCAAAAGAGGGCGGAGGTGGTGGCGGAGGCGGAGGAGGAGGTGGTGGTGGTGGCGGAGGTGGCGGAGGCGGAGGAGGAGGATGTGATGACCAAAGTGGAGATGCTGAAGATGTGGACATATCATTGGCGGAAGGCGGTGGGGGCGGAGGCGGGGGCGGGGGCGGAGGCGGTGGTGGAGGCGGTGGGCGAAGATGAGAAAGAGACTGCCTGAACGTGTTCACTGGTTCGCCGAGAATGGGACCCGGGATCGGAGGAGGCTCGCTCCGTCCGGTTTCAGTCTCGATTATGGATGTTCTTCGATCCGGTATTGGAGGCGGAGGCGGAGGCACACGAAATTTGTGCGCTTTCTCTGCAGCAACATCGGCTCTGACTGGTTTCCTAGCCGCAATCTGCTCCTTTAATTTCGATATCTCCACACGTAGTGCAGCCATTTCTTCGTCTCTTTTGGCGAGGCTTTCTATAGCTTGAGATGCGATTATGTCTGGATCTGCTTCTGTCTCGCGACCTTGCTCCTGTGGTTGTGCGTTAGGACGAAAGCGAGAGTACACCGATTCGAGCGCTCGCTTCAGGAAGATAACTTCCTTGTCCTTCCCTTTGAGCGCCGTTTCAAGTTCTTCGCTCTAAACAAGCGGGGTTTGGATCACGAGGCTGCAAAAATGAGTTTCGCTCATAAAACTCACCTTTATCTTGAGCTTGGAAATTTCATCTGTAAGAGTACTCCACTTTGCCCGATCGCGCTCGCGCTTAGCTTGCTCGTCCTTGGAGGTTTGAGGCTGTTAGTTGAGATTAGATAGATTTTAGTAGACTTGATATCTTACAGCTTCTTTCGCCTCCCCAGGTTGAGCCAACTTGAGTCGATCAACCTCTTGCTGAAGCTGAAGAACCTGCTTCTCCTTCTGCACAAGTCGCTGCACTAACCCATTCAGGTTTTGTGACGGCTTTGCTAGGAGATGTGCGTAAGTCCAGAATAGGTTACGACCGAGGGCAACTTACTCGTGGTGGTGGCTTTCCGTCTCCTCCCTGCTGATTACTCCCGGCGGTAGGCCGAAGTGATTTGAGGATACTGTTTTCTGCCAACTGGGCATTCAAATCGCGACGAAGATTAGATGACTGTTAAAGAGGTTAATGCTATGCAGAAAATGTAGGGGAGACAACGACCAACTTCCTCATCCAGTTCCCCAACCCTTCTTCGCAGCTTCTCTAGCTCTTCTCTTAGTGATATCGATGGATTTGAGGCGATGCTGTCCCCGCCCGCGTCATCATGAGCGAAAGAGAAAAGGCGCTTAAGAAAAGTGGGCCAATGGTTATCGCTAAGGTTTTAAAACTCAGTGATCAGCGTGAAAGGTAAAAGAGAGGGACACAGACGAATCATCGAGTCTGATGGCATAATCCGTTATATCCGCCAGAGCCGTGAAAAAGTCAGATTGTAATTGTCTGAGTACCATGTAACAACGAACGTCAGCAATTAGACGCGTGGCCATGTGGTAATTAGAACTCGCCGCTCAAGGTCTCTGCCTAAGACTACTCCTAGTCGTTTTATCGTTTCAATAATGACGGCCGAGAGATCTTCACGCTCTTCAATTGAACCAACAATCACAGCTACCTCTTTTTGCGTCGCTGAAAAAGTTCCCTCTTCTTGTCCCTCCGGGTACCCGCGCAACCGCATCTTTTCCTGCATATCCGCTTCATCCTCAAATTTTTCCTCAGCATAGACGTCCAACTGTTTCAGCAGCGTGTCCGGAGGCCGCAGGTATCGGAGTGCCTAATGCACACTCTTGAGCTCTGGAGATATGTGTAATATTTGTTCATGTACGTACCACAATGACTTCGTTAAACCCTCGTCGCCCAAACTCGTCCCGCAAAGCAATGCGCTCCTCTAGAAAATCAGGGCAATTGGTTATTGCGTTGATGAGAGCCACCGTTGCCGTCCTAGCGTCCCATTCTCTTTCTGGAGAGACGCCGCGGGAGCCATCGTCGTCTTCATGATTCACCCGGAGGCTTGCAACAAGCTCCTCGAAGCGGAAAGCCTCGTCGAATGCAATGCGGTAATCGGAAAAAGAAGCGAGAACCAGTTTATGCCCTTCTTTGAGAGACAGCACACACAATGCAGCCAGTATCTCTGATGCTAAAATGCGAACTTTTGGTGGCGAAGCATGGAATGTATACGTGATATGGGTGATGAGCTTCGGTGATGACAAGACTCGCTCGAATCCCGGCTGAATTCAGGCACGAATAAGCGAAGGAACAAAGTACGATGACACCACATACTTCGGTATTGAGTAGGACTCTTAGGCATTTGAGAACTTCCAATAAAATCATCTCCTCATTTTCGCTCAGGGCGCGTCTGACAATCACAGAATTAACATACAAGACTATTAAGACAAATCAATGGCGAAAGGCGTACCTTTTCCCATCCTTCCCAACCAAGCTACTCAAGAGATGGCCGAGAGCATCCATACCCTCCTCTTGATAGATGAATTGCTCGATCCAATTCAATTTCGCCGTCGACAGATGAACGCGAAGCGATATGAGATGCTTGACGAGGCGTGGATCAGTCAACTTGCTATTAGGTATAGATGGTCAATATTAACATGCATTCACAGGATAAGACGATACTCTGGCTCACTAACCCCGTACGGATTCCATCAACATACCACTTGGGCCCCTTAGAACTTTGTTGACTCGAAGAAGACGCTCCGAGTGTGTGGTCATTCACTTTGGCCATTCCATTCTCCGCTTCTTTCCCAGACCACCATCCACCCCAGAAACTGCCCGAGAGCTGAGGGACTAGAGGGGCCGCTTCTTTGGGGGACGGGCTACGAGCGATCGGCGATTCGACTATACTTGGTTCGGGCGGTATCGATTGTTCCGCAGGTGACTGTGCGAGTGGCACGACTGGGGGAGATGTAGGCGCACCGCTCCAGCCTGTGATTCCAGCCAAGGAAAACCGCTTCATCAAGCCGCTCCCTCCAAGATCACCAGTTAAGTTGGGGACGAGCCGAGGAAGAAGAGCTGATGCGCTAGCTGGTCCGTATGAGGCTGATGCTCTATTGACACCAGGTTTGGCAGTAGCAGTAACCGTCGCCTTAGATTGTTTGTGCTGACGCAGAAGATATTGTCTCCTATCCAGTGGTAGCTGTCGCATCGCCCTCCGCTGTGGACCTTTGAGACCTAGTTCATCCTGTAAAACCTGTAAGAGTGTGATAAGAAGATGGGTTCGTGAAAACAGACCATCATATTTTCAAACTCCACGCTGTCCTCGCCTTGGTTTGCCGCTTCTTCTTCGCTGTCTCCCAGTAGCTCGGAGCTCAGTTTGGCGCCACTACCAGATTTGATAGGAATCGGTTCACTGACACTGTGTCTTTCGACACCGAATGGGATATTTCTACTGGGAGGTCGCGACGAAACAGATGGCGGGAGCCAGCTATCAAAAAGACTAGAGAGCCTGTTTCCTTGTGGCACAGCTTGCGCTGCGGTTGTTGGACGAGCAGTGGCAGTCTTCTCGTCTTCATCCTCCTCGCCCGAACCCTCGGACGTCTTCCGAATCGTATCCGTTGTCATTGAAGTTGAGAGCTGACTAGAGGAGCGTGATCTAGAGCGGCGATACCACCCATCGGGCACGGAGATTCTTAGCATTCGTGGCAATAGAGGCGATATGTGCGCAGAGGGTTCCAAGGGTCTGGATGCTGAAGATGTCTAAGCATCGAAATAAAGAGACGGTGTAAGCTGGGTTTATTTAGGGCTTACTTTCAGTATTATCTTGAGTGAACACTTCTTCGAGGACATACTCCACCATCCCTCCGCCTGGTCCAAGTACGACTTTGGTCAGTCCGTAGGCGTCCTCCACATCTCGTAGCACCTCTTCTACAGTCGAGTGCCTCCCAACGAACCACTTGACTTCAGCCCCATCCTCTATATATGGTACTCTCAAGAAAGTAATCCTTGCTGACAATGAGGGGTGCAAAGATACGAATCGAATGGCGGCTTTGTGCAAGTGAGACGAGAGCTGGAAGGCAGAAAAATGCCTCTGGAGCGAAGGAACAGCCGGGGCGATTAATGACGAAACACTGGTAGACTCTGAGAATATCTCTGTATAACGGCAATGGGTTCAGATGGTGCTCGGGTACAGCTACTAGCAGATGGGACATACCATCGCCAAGTGATTCTAATTCGCCGTCTTTCCAAGCCCTTCCCGCTTCTTCATGTCTGACAGCTTGGAGCGCCCAGCCATGCTCCGGAAGACCTTGCAGCGTGTCCTCTCTCAAACCGTCGACTTCAAGCAAGGATTGGATAAGTTCCTTGACCGTAGCATCCTGCCGCACGGCAGCAAAATGCAAAGCTCCTGTCACCGTTAAAACGGGTACTATAAGAGGCGGAGCCATCTAGCCGGTGGGCTCGGGCTATTGTACGTCGTCGTGCAGACGGAAGTCGGACGATGAGCTCTTTGCAATAAGCTCAGGAGGTGAAGGATGTCATGAAGGTCGTGCGAAGGTCACGTGCTTCCTCCTATTAAATCTTACGTAATAAACCTACGGCTGCGGTTACTACTTCAACGTTTCAACTTGCATAAATTGCATAAATTAGCGTAAGAACATCAAGCAAACGCCGACCCCAGGTAGAGATAGGAGTGCGGAAAGAAGGATGCGGCATAATGAAGGTATATAGATCAAGGTTACACAATGCCATGCAGTTCACTTGGAGCATCGTCGCCAGTAGCCACATAAAAGGTGTCGTGAAATTCGTTCATCAACTCCTGCGTCTCCTCAACAACGTGGCAGAGAGCGGATGAATAGGACCATCCACGGACATCTGTGTCTACATGCCGAGGGTTTAGTGGATTGTATCCAAAGCACATCTGCACAACGGCGACTTGACGTAGGGCTGCATGTGCTAGGCCCGAGGAAGAGATGAGGCGCGAATTTGTCAAGTGTTCGGATGGCTCAGCTTGTTGGTTGGGACGTCCAACTTCTGGAGACCACGCAGGTCCAAGGTGGATAATGTTACGAGGATTACTGGAGGATGAAGTGAACGAGGCTGGGAATGGAGGGAGAGGAGGGCGTATACCCTGATTCACGCCCATAAAGCTTCCGACGCTGTAAGTGCTGGTGGGTCGCGAAGTCGGGTTTCTGGAGCGAAAGACCGGTGAACCGTCAGGGGAGTGTTGCTCATAAATGGATCGGCCCCGAGACTTGACGAATGGGGATATCGAAAAGCGGCGGGTGTCCCTGGTTCCGGGACTAGTAGGAGGGATACTCGCTGAAGATTCAATCTTCAGGAGAGTTTCTTGGATCCAAAGCCGGGCGGGGATGGTTAAGGGAGATCGGAAAAGGCAAATAAACTCGAACGTGGAGAAAAGGAGATAATCAACCACTCTTGGGGTCGGACGGCGTTTATGCCTGAGTGCTTCCTCGGACATGCGACTCTCTGACGACAGAGAAAACCTCTGGGGAGACGGCGATCGGGATTGAGTGGGTGAAAGGTCAGGGGTAGCAATGCTTTGGGATTGCGTGGTAGCGAAATGGCCGCTTCCGCCGCAGAGTGTGCGTCGTAGGAGCGCGACTAAACTTGCCCAAGCGCCAGGAAATATGGATGAAATGTCCTGTTCCGCCCTGATGATAATAACCTTTATAACCTGGAGCGCAATAGCGACTGTTTGTACGTCTTCCTTGTCTATGGATATAGGTCTCTTGGACAAAGAAGGAGACCTATCAGGCGTAGCACCCCCTTTCTTCAGGGATGGCTGGTCTGGCTCAAATGCCGGGTTACACGCAGACATTGTGTAGGCCAGGAGTCGAACCCATGCTCGCGCATGCGTCTCTCGCCGACGGGTATCTCTCCACTGGGTCTCGCTGGCGACGTCATTTGCGGTCTTCAGCTTTAAACACACAGGGAGTAGAACGCCCGCAAGCATGCCGGGCGTAGGCGAATGCTTCTCGATTTCTTCAATGATATCAACGCCCCGGAGAGAGACGGATGCGGAGAGAAGAGATACGATCGAGGCTCTGGCACGAAGCGAGAAGAGGATTTTTTCTGACGCCGCCAGCTCACATGCTTCCAATGCAGGGCTACAAAGCTGCGTCAGGACGAGGCGCGGAAAGTCTTTGTCTGCCGCGAAAACTGGATTCTCTACGAGCTGAGTAACGGCATCCAGAGTTCCTGAAAAATCCACCACGGAGCAGTAGGGGCGGAATAATGGGGCAATCTGGCGAAGTATAGAGATCACGTGTTTGATAGGAGGTATAACCTCTCCGGAAGGCAGGACAGCGTTTGTGCATGACGAGAGAAGCTCCGCAGCTGGTTCAGCAACAGAACTAGACGCCTCTCGAAGCATGCCCTTGACGAGATCGAGCACACGTTGCATCTCGCTGCCACCCAAGTTTCCTCCAACTTTCGTAAACGCCACAACCAAGAGAAGATACTCGCGTCGCATAGAGGACGCGTTACTCGGAGCTGATGGGTCGCCGAACGGCACGTGGTCAGTGTCGAGGGAAGGTAGGAGAGGGCTATCTTGTAGGACTCCGTCTTGGGGTCGAAGCGGCGTTTGCTCTGATCGAGAGCGGTTGGACGATTTGGAGAATATAGCGCCACCTAATGCATCCACGCCGCTCTGTAGAACTGCGCGAGCCGTCATCGAGCCATGGTAAATAAAGGGCGTCAGATTGCGCAAAAGCCCGAGAAAATACTCCGCCCGCTGGATAGTTGGATTATGAGCGATGATCGTCAAGAATAGACGAACGAGATCATCGAGCGGGAAAGTGTCGCCTTTCCACCTTTCAACGACAGTTGAGAGGTTGGTGGGGCTCTCGGATTTTCCCTGAGTTACGGTGCTTATAGATCCCAGGAGTATCTCGGGTCGCTCGTTCACCATTGTGATCAACGCTTCACGCTCCTGCCCCTTGTTCAATCCATGTATAGCAGCAGGATCCGGTTCGTTATTAGGCAAGGGCATTGCCAAAGCTGCCAGGAGTGAAAACAGATTACTGGACAGCGTCTCTGCATCACTCCCTGGCAGAGCTGGGTGGCGAATCATGTATGAGGCGACGTCTAGAGTTTGAAAGACGAATGCTTTGTCGTGCAATGCAAAGAATCGATGCACAGCGTATTTGATGGCCGATCGGATCCCTGGCTGGGTTTCGGCCTCGCAGTATACCTTGATAACGGCAGGCATGAACAAGGTAAAACCGGCGCTGGAGGCAAATAACCTCCTGAAGCGCGTACTGGCTATCATGAAAGCTAAATTTGTGCGATCGTATCAGAAGTGAAGCCGTCTGCACGATTCAGACAACGCACCTAAAAGCGAGTGGCCGACAATCCCGACGTCATCACCGTGCGCAAGAAGGATCCTGTTAATGCCGTCGATAAATTTGGCTAGCTCGGTTCTGTCGTTCAGGTTGCGGTTTAACGATCGGAATATTTGGGATACGAGCAGGATATGCGATCGAGAAAAAACGAGGGAGAATCTTGCCAGTTCTGCACCGTGTTGCGCAGTCGTTTGGTGACCTTCCCGAGAGGGCAAAAAGTCACCGAGTTCAAGGGGCTTAACCTGGTCGTCCGGACTATCCGTAGGGAGGAAGAGCCGAGACAGGCCTTTTCTCACGAGATGAACCTCCTTAGGATTACGCTTGAGCAGGCGCAACAGAAGGAGGTTCTGGGCAGTCCTAATCATAGTGAGCTCGATGACTGAACGATGGGGGTTATGTGATGACACTAGAGGAAGTGCTTGAGGAAATAGGGGTCCGGCAGGTGCGGTAGAAGGAAACCAGAAACTTCCGGAAGGAAGGAGGAGGGGTTCGATCTTGTTGCGACGTACATCGCGCACCGTTAATTCACTAACCAGTGGCACCAACTGTGATAGGGACGGGAGGATGTAGGCAAAGGTCTCCAGGCCGTCGACATAACTGTCGTCTCGAGAGATGGCCTTCAAAAACCCAGCAAGGTGATTGGCTAAATGATGGGATAAGGCGGGTGGAAGAATCGATTGGACGTGCAAGATCGTGCGAAGGGTTGTCATTGCTTCACTGACGCCCCCATTTGACGACAGATTCTCCAGCACGGGCCGACAAAGCAGAGCTGGGTCGTCTCGCATCAGCATCAACACCAGATCGCGCGCAGCGCTGGCAACAGTTCCGTCACTGTCGTGAGCCAATCGAGCCAGCGCCGGGAACAGCGAGACGAGAGCGGGAACAAAAACCGGACGTCGTTTGACCGTCGCATAATATCCCGAGCCGGACGATTTCCTTCGTATAACAGGCATCCCGCCACGAGCTGGCGCGGCTCCTGCATCAGCCTCCGGGGATGAAGTATTTGACATTGACGGGGAGTCGGAGCCGAACATTTCGACCTGATAGCTGGGGAGGATAGACATAGGCGCCTGCTCTAATTTGAGCTTGTTCTCTTGGTCTTTTTCCTCGGCAGTTTTGTACCAATCCAGCTCCATGAGCTTGCGCCGTATTTCAGGAGGAAGGGTGGCGCCAATCTGAAGGGTAGGCGTGCCCATATTCTCTGGCGGAACGTAATGGCTAGTTCCCACGTCAGTGGCCACGAAGGAGAGTGGTTGCCTGGCGAGCTTGAAAGGGCGGCGACGGGAGCGATCTGGAATGAAATTCTGTGACAGGATTTGGTACCGCCAGCTGAACAATATTCCAAGTCGATGAATTGCGCGTGTACGCGTGGAGGCCAAGGGACTGTCATTAAGAAGATGTATATTAGCCTAGTAACCACATAATTTATTTGAAATGGCTTGCCTGGACATGTCAGCTACTATCATGTCTGTTATTTCCACTGGTGCTTTCTCAGCACTCTGCATTAGCAGGAAGCATGCCTAAAGAAATGATTCGTATTATTCCGAGCTCGATGCTAATTGTTTTGAGGCCAACTTGCCGATCCAACAACAGCCGCGTCGCGATCTTCCAAGAACTGGGACCACAGTAGAGGGTTCAAATCGTGATAGTCACTAGGAGTAAGCAAGCTCGATTGAAGGACAAGCAGGCTGAGCGTGGCCACAGGAAGGCGGGCCGGAAGTGATGCCCGAACTCGTTCCCTATCCACTGCAGTTTGTGAGCCTGTCATAGGGCCAGTAGATGGCGCAGTATCGTATGGGCTAACAGCTGGAGATAGAAGGTTTAAGCTGGGGTTCTGTGGGCACCAGAGATTAGTGCTCATGCGATCGTGCGATTTAGCATGCGTGCTAGACATACCCGCATATGCTTGGACTCTCGCCTTTCAGATGCGGCGCCATGTATCGTTCGCACCCTCGACAGTGTAGACTTTAATTCTTGAATAACATCATCATCGACCACCGCGCTGATGGTGTTATCGCCCTCGGCAAAAGGCCCAGCATCCAAAGCAGCAAGGGCACCCCTAAATCCTTGAGTTGTCCAGGTGATAACTCTGGGCAACCATGGCGCACTACATTCCACGCGTTGAGACTTGATCAGTTTTCCGAGGTGAAAAATGACTGCGGCCTTACGCTTTTGATGACCTTGTGTAAAGTCGCATTTCCGTGAAAAGAATAGTGAGCAAGAGTCGATATGATAGTGGAAGCAGAGATGTCCGCTCCTACAAAATGGTGCATGGTTAGGCAAGGTTTGAATTTCTACCATCCTCTTTAGTACCTTCGCATCCACTAGAATGGCCAGCCGGCTCTCGAGAGAAGCCATGAATCCAGCCGTCATGGCTATAGTCGCCTGGGATGCTTCACTCGCCTGGAAGTGATGTTAGCAGAAGGGGAGAACGTGCGTATCGTGGGACATACTGGCTGCGTAGCGGCTGTGGCCTTCTGCTCCACCAGTCTGCGAACGTTTCCTATGAGCTCCAACAGTATAACACACTGCCCGATCCTAGCACTACTCCATATCGACACATCACCACCCTCGGCCTTCTCCTTGTTCTTTCCAGACCCAGCATCGCTCATGAGAGCAACTGCCATCATTTCCGCGTTAGTAACCCAGAATGCCGGGATGTAGAGAGCGAGCGCGTCGAGGATGCGCAGCTGGTCCACTATAGTCTTCTCTTTGTTGGAGGCGGCACATGTGAACATGGGCTTGTAAAACTGCTGCGGATATCGCTGGGAGACCAGAGTCAAGAAAGTGGTAAGTTCAGGTGTGGGCGGCGGCGGATCGGCTATGAGACTCTGCGACGGAAGGAAGCTGAGTACATTTTTGTCATCGATGTAAAAAGAGCAATAGATACGTACATTGAAAAGCATCGGCAAAGAAAGCGCCATTATCGCTCTGCTGATATCTTCTTCTAGTCCTTTTATCACCGCTCCCAATAACCTGATGACGACAGACTTTTGACTACGCTCGATCTATGGCAGAAAGGGATGGGCTTTTGAGTCACACACGATGAGCAAGGAGATGGCTCACGATGATTTTAAGCTGATCCTCAAGAGATTTTCTCCACCCATCCTCGTCATCGTCCATCCACCACGAATCCAACACTGCCGCAGCCCCATCCCGAGTACGACTCGCATCCGCATCCAAAAGTTCTAAGCCGAGTCTGATGACGAGACCTCTCAATTCACCGATGTTATCTTGCCCTAAAAGCTGAATTTCTGGAAGGACACGAGTCGTAAGGATGCGGAGAACGATAGCGGCATCTTGCCGAGTCGAAATGAGCGCCGCAGCCCGAGTGCCCAGAGGTTGCAAGAGCTCGAGTGCAGCATTAGTAAACATGGTGAGCTTGCGCTTATGTATGGCCGCAACGAGGGAGGTGAATTTGATAGTAGTATCTGCGGTTGGTAAGGGCCAGTGCTCCTAATTTGTAGCTTGAGGTCGGATATCGCGCGCAGAATGGCAAAAAGGTATTAAACGAACCTCAAAGAGTCGCTTTAGAACCCATTTACGATGCCCCTCTGTACCATGACGCATGGATCTAACAACGCCCTCAACCATAATTGCCGACCTTACTTCAGACTCGCGGTCATAGGATGTAAGAGCTTGACCGTATGCTTGCTCCAGATCTATCAGCGGGCCACACGTCCCTGTCCAGACACGGGATACAATGCTTTGTACCTGTGGGAGTTGCGCGTCGACAGCTGAGGAGTTGTTACATGCCTTCACAAGAGTGAGAAGGGAGTGCACAAGCGCGTGAAGCTCCCCTGGCGATCCAAATTCAAAGGGAGCAGTCGGAGGGAAGAGCGTTGTGTTTAAAATTGATAGAAAGCGTGGGAGGAGGAGCGGATGCGTGGTTGAGGAGGCAGCCTTAAGACACCATAACGTGCGCTCCAAGGCAACCTGTAAAAGATGAGGTCAGTCTGACAGCCAAAGGAAAAGGCTTACATACTCACATCCGCGGTGAGGGGCTTCCAATGTCTGGATAAGAGCTCAAAGATAGCTAACGCAATCCATCTTTCTTCCTCGACCACCTTTTCATTTTCGGATGTGACCTCCTCGACTAAGAAGGGCCCCAGCAGAACAGAGAGCACCTCTGTCTCCAGCGGAAACCTCTGATTTACGAATCCAGATTGTGACGATGCATATCGCATTAGTGTCTGCTGGAGTAATCTGAGTGACGCATGGGACAGCGGCGCGGATGGTGCGAAAACCTGCAGCGACGGAGGCCTTCGTAGACCCAGATTCAGCCGTGACTGCAAAGGGGTGAAAGGATTGCTGGATGCTTTTTGGCCTCCACCAGAGGAAAACGAAGAGCTAGCGTGATCGAACGCAAGAGGGATGTGAAGACCGGATCCACTGCCTGAGGATCCTTCCCTCTCTGGCTTGTGTGAATGTGATTCACTGGCTGCTTGGCCCCCGGCAAGTGCGGCATCGCCAAACCGCGCGACCCAGCAAGCGCGCCATAACTCGTCCTCGAACTGATGCATTACATCAACAGCGATCTCTCGCGCTTGTTCGACGACCTGACGAAGTCCGAGTCGCGCAAACTTGGACTGCTTGGAGCTCGGGGCAGAAGTAAACGCAGCGAGCAGCGGATGAGGTGTTGCAGCTGCATTTGGGGGCGTCGGAGGGGGCGGGGTGGAGACGAACGCTTGCCGCAAATTTGCCCAGTGTCGAAGTGAGGAGCCAGGTGCTGGCGAGGCAGTTCGAGCAGTATTGATGGATGAATCCGTTAGCACACGATCATGGGTATTCAGCGTTGCGAAAGCAGGTGAGGAAGAGTCATCGTTGGGCAGCATGTGAGGTTCTGGGGTTGGAGAATGGGCTTCGAGTTCGGGGTTAGTGGGACTGCTGCTCTTGTCGGGGGGCGGGAAAGGGGTTGGAGGTGTATCAAAGAGGTTCTCATTTATGGTGAGAGAGGTCACAGGAGCGACCTTAGAATTTGCCTCTTGTTCAAGGCCAAGTGCTTCGATAAGTCGAAATGACGAGGGCTCTTGTGGGAGTATATCCTCAGCTTCTTCAGGTGATTCCGTCATGAACGTCGAGCGTTCCTCCAGATTAGAAGCAGATTGCTCATCCTTCACTCGAAGCGTATGTTCCTCGGGTATCACAAAGTCCAGTCCAAGCCCTACATTTTTGGTTGCTGTCGAGGTCGTGGGACGGTCTTCATCCGCGCTACTCGAAGACCGGGAGAAACGGGTCTTTGGCCCGAAGGAGCGTTTTGTAGGATTGGACATGGTTAAGCACCAGTGAAATTTCTGTAAAGTGAGATTAATACTAGTAAAAGTCAAGCAGGTGGGTACGCCAAGCACCTTCGTTAGAGTTCAGCTGTAGCTTAGTATCGTTACGCGTAGCTGCAGCTCAACAAGAAATTCCGATAACCCAAGCGTACAAAAGAGAGCAAGCGCCCGATTGTGAAAGTTTAGCTGCAGCAAGCCTCAAACTCGAAGATTCAAAGTACTCGATAGTGATCGCGAGGTGGTCGTGTTCACCAGTTCACTAAACGCTTTGCAATAATGCAAAGTGTATTGCTTCCGACAGGAATTCAACTCTTGCTTGACTTGACCGTCAATAATATTGCCGTGTGCGCAGGCATCCTTACAAGCTTGCATTGACAGTCTCGAGAGCGTGTAAAAAAAGGTATATATATATCCAGAGAATGACAGTCATTCGCCATCATGCTATAGCTATGTTGGCGCCCGGGCTTCAATGCGCTGACAGAATTACTGCCCTGCTGATGCAGCATCCCACCATTTACGCGCCTCTGCGTCCGAGAGCGGTGGCTCAAAGTACTTGCATCTACTTTTGAAAGCTGCAAGGGAAATGAGCTAACATATGGCAGGACAGAAGGAGAGGGCACCTCACCTTCAAACGACCGCCGCCTAACGATTGTCTCAACAGCATGCTCGTTATGTATTTGGTTTCGCTAGGTGGTAGGGATATGTGTTGGTTATTCTTGCTAGGACGTTAATTCATTGGACGCACCTTGACTTGGTCTGCGTAAAGTGTCGACTTTTTGGACCGCTCGGCATCCAGCTTGCTCTCCTGTCCCTCGAGTGCTTTTCGCTTCTCTTCCATTTTGCGGTCGACGACGTCTACACAGTAGTTTATTATTTCCGTTCGTCCGTTCCAGTTGGCTAGGCACCGTGCGTTACGTGAGAGAGCCTCGAAGAGATCACTGGCTCGCGCACGTACCGACAAGCTCGTGCCAAAAATGCGTGCACGATTCCTCAGGCGTGCTGGCCCCCTTTCCAAGCCTATCTTTATCTCGAAAGAAAGCGCTGTTGCGGTTCATCCTCATCGTCACGGAGTCGTCCAGCCTGCGGTGTTCTTTCATGAGGTCTGCATGCCAGACTGTGAGACCAGCACGCGCGCCTCTCAACAGTAGACTCCACTCACACACCTTTGAAGACGGAGAGGTTCGTGCACAGCGACTCGGAGACGGGGTAGATCTGCGACGGCGGCGTGTAGACGGCTTGCGAGCCCAGCGGCGGCGCCTTGGGGGCCATGTGCGGCAGAGTCAGACGCGTCTCGGAGCCGAGATTCGGAGACGAGCGACGTCGGCTGCCGGAAGCAAATGGCGCTGTGGCCAGGTCTGCCCCGCTCCCTTTTTATCGCTGGCTGAGACCTGGTTCAATCACTCGCCCCGACCACCACCACCTCCCCCCCCCTCGTCGTCGCCGCCACCACCACCTCAATACTCACCCGATCCGCTCGTATCTACCACCATGGGTATGATCACCGCAGAATCGTTGATGGACCGCGCAGGGACGCGCAAGACTAAGGTTCGCGTGAAAGTTAAAAGCTCAACGCCCTCGCAACCCCCCGCCGACGTCAAGGTCGAACCCAAGTCCGAAACCCCGCAAAACGAAGCGAGCCTCAACTTCCAGGAGTACCACCTCGTCTCGGGCGGCTCCCTCCCCGAAAACTTCAACATCATGCGTTTCAAAACCTTGAATCGCAGCCCCTTCAATCTCTCCGCCACCTCGAAGCCCGTCAAGCTCAACCGCAAGGAGCCCCGCGGCAAGGCGGCGGCCGAGGAGTCGGAAGCATATCCTCTCCTAGGGAACGATGGGAAGCCCGTCATAGGGCAGGATGGAAAGCCCGTGATGGTCGTGTTGGTGGATGGGAAGGAGGTCACCGTCGCCGCCGCTGCCGAGAAGAAGGCCAAAGGAGGCAAGGATGCGGGCGCCGATGCAAAGGGAAAGGGAAAGCCGTTCCAGAAGAAGACGAAGCAGGTGTTCAAAGTCGCAGATGAGATCCGTCAGCTTCGCCGCGAGGAACGTTTCCCCTGGGTGATGGAGCACGACGGCCCCGAGCCAAAGTGGGTCGGCACGCTCAACGACACCAAGAATGAGGCGTGGGGCCTGTTCGTCACCGACTCTCAAGGCTTCACATTCCTCCCTGCCCATCACTTCTACGATTTCGTCCCGTCCAGAAGCCACGTCGCCTCGATGACATCGGACGAGGCGGAAGCCAGGGTATGTAATCATCTTTCATTCAATGCACGGGCCTCCGTGTGCAACGCAATCTTGACACCGAATGCAATGTACCATAGTTCGCCAAGTCGCAGAAAAATAAGAGCCTATCCGTGCAGTTCCAAAGACATAGCGGCTCGGCGCCCTCTGCTGCGACTCTCGCTACCATCCACGCGTCCAGCCAGACGGTCAGCTTGCCCGGGCGTGGCAAAGCTGTCAAGACCGAACAGGGCGACGACGGCCTTTTTGATGATGGGGACGAGGACTATGTGAAAAAGGAGTCGGTATGCGAGAACATCCCTCGTTACACTGATCAATCGCTGGAATTTACTGTCTCTAACAGGGCCAGGAGGGTGACCTGGACGAGATGGAATATGAATCCCATCATGCCGACGACGAGGACGGCATGGAGGCGGAGGATGATATTGAGGATGATGACACCAAAGAGCTAAATGTATGCGTTTCCTGCTTCGCCTTTACGCTGTCAACTGTTTCTAAGCCACACCTATTGTTCCACAGGAGCGTCTCAAGCGGGAATATGCCATTGCTAACAAGCTTCGCCCAACCGGCGTCGATGATAGTGACGACGAGGAGGAAGAGACCTTGACGGGTGAAGGAAAGAAGATGAGAAAGGCTTTGAAGAAGTTGGACAAGGACGGAGCTTATGACAGCGACGATGACGAAAAGAACCCGTACAACTCATCTGTACGTGGTGCTCTTTGCGGTGCTCGCTTTGATCTTCACTGACCGTCCTTATGGTGCTACAGGACAGCGAGGAAGAGGAGGAAGAAGTAAAGCAGGAGATCGGTGTCCGCCAACAGCCCACCCCTCCGCCCAAGCAGGGCAGCACGCCCACGCCCAGCTCCTCCGCCCCGAAGCCCGTCGCTGCCGCCATCCCCAGCCACGTTGCCAAGGGCAAGTCCCATTCTCGCGCGTCGTCTACGAACCCTCCTTCGCGCGCCTCGACGCCTCTCCCGACTACCGGCGCTGGTGCAGCGCTCGTCGCTCAAAGGGCCATGAGCCCTCGCAAAGTGAAGCCCGATCCCGGCGCAGTGGGGGCTGGAAAATCATCGGACAGCCGTGCGGGTAGTCCGTCTGCCAACGCCAAGCCCGTGGGTGGCCTGCCCAAGCCGACTTCGCACAAGCGCAAAGCACCTGAAGGACAAGGCTCGACCTCTCCAACTTCCCCGACGGGCGGCGCTGACTCTGCCGGAGCCGCACGTAAGAAGTTGAAGGTTGTCCGGACCAAAACACCCCCTCTCCTCGAGATTGACTCTTTCCAAGGCATCCTCCAGGTGTCCGAGGTTGTCGAGCATCTTCGTGCTAACCCCGGAATCGCGTCGTCCGCTTTCCTGTCTCACTTCCGGAAGACGCAGAGATTGAAGGACAAGAGGAATAAGTCGCTCATTACGAACTACATCCATCGTGTCGCAGTGGTGCACAAGAGCGAGGACGAGACGATGTACTTTAGCCTGAAGCCTGGCCTCTAGACGTTCCTGCACCTTTTTCTTTCTCTTTTCCTTGCTCAGCTCAGAACCCCTGGCCACGCTGCCTCTCTTTTCCTCTCTTTCTCCTGTAAAGAACTCTCGTACTCTGTAATACATCCGGGCAGTTTTGTCCCCAGAAAGTGCTTTTGCGTTTGTGACTCGGTTGTTTTCAGCCGTCTTGCGCCCAAGTACTTGAGTGCTCCATGTCCGCCATCGCACGTCCATCTGTATGTTGCCCCGTCTTCGAGCGTCCGTCCTGCGACATTGTCATGAACGCTGAGCTCATCGGTCCGCTTTCCAGACGGGCTCCGCGCTCGTTCGATACTGCCAAAGCTACGTCCAGCACCTGAAGCAGCTCTTCTGGCCCCCACTTCCGTCCAACATGTCGCTGCCTGGCGTCGTGCCCACTTCGCTCCTGGCCTGCGACCCGTCTTCTATCGTGTTCTCGCAGGACATCCGCTCAGAAGCGCTACCAGCGATCAGCTCGGCCGAGACGCTCGCCTCGCTAAAAACTGCAGCGAGGCACATCACCGAGCTCCATCTGCCCGTCGCACTCCCCACGGAGACGGTATATGGCCTCGGTGCTGATGCTCGCCATGCCGACGCCGTAGGGCGTATATTCTCGACCAAAGGGCGCCCGGCGGACAACCCGCTCATCGTCCACGTCTCGTCCATCCCGATGCTCCACTCACTGCTTCCACCCTCCTATACCCCCTCCCGCACATACCAAAAGCTCATCGACGCGTTTTGGCCCGGCCCGCTGACGCTGCTGTTCCCTGCCGATCCGAATCTGGTGCCGTCCATCGTCACTGCGTCCCATCCCACGGTGGCGATTCGCATGCCGTCTCATCCCGTCGCGCGCGCCCTCATCGCCCTTTCCAACACGCCCCTCGCGGCTCCATCTGCCAATTCGTCGGGTAAACCGAGCCCGACAAAGGCGGCCCATGTCATGCGAGACCTTGGTGGCAAAGTCGGCGTCGTGCTCGACGGTGGAGCGTGCGAAGTGGGTTTGGAAAGCACGGTCGTGGACGGGCTGCATGCAGACGGAGACGTGCGGGTATTGAGGCCCGGAGGCGTAACGGTCGAGGATATCGAGCGCGTGTTAGCCGATGGGCTCGAGTCTGGTGAGCGCGTACCTCGCGTCCTCGTCCACCGGAGGGATTATCAGGATGTGGAGATGGAAGCGGCGCCGACGACACCGGGGATGAAATACCGCCACTATGCGCCCTCCGTTCCCGTTGTTTTACTCATGACGCATGTTGATCCCCGGAAATCTGATCACGCCATTCTCGAGCCGTTGGACGCTGTTCTCGACTCGCTCCTAGACTCTATCTCTGGCGGCCACCCAATCAAACTAGGCGCACTGCTCCATTCGGACTCCCCGCTGGCTGCGGCATTAACCGCCAAATCTGCATCGTCTGCGCGCTCGTTTACTTTGCATCCTTTTGACTTGGGCCTGGCCTCTGACTCATCGCAGACGGCGCAGCGCCTTTTCGATGGGCTATTGACGCTGGACCAACAAGGGGTGGATATGATCTTAATAGAGAATGTTGATGAGATGAGGGAAGGGCTCGCAGTTATGAACCGGGTTCGCAAGGCGGCGGGACAGACGCGATGGGTCAAGATATAAAATTTTAGAACTTTATCACACATGTAAACGCCAATAAAGATGTCATTTCCTACGTTGTTTTGATATTCTTATACACTTCGTAATAGATTCATGGCTAAAGGTTAACGGCTATACAGAGCGTTGAGCCCCGAGGATACCAGATCACCTCATACTACTCTAAGCCCAGCTTGGCCTTTTCATACTGTTTCATCATGTCCAATGCCTCCCTTGCCTGCACCCTCACAATCCCGTCCACGTCCGTCGAGGAAATATAGCTTAGCACAGTCCTGGCGTGGCTGGCCAGCCCGGGATCGAAGGGATTTGATGTTTGATTTCCGCCGTAGACGTCTGCGATCGCCGACCTTATCACGAGGGTTAGGAAATGGAGCGCTGCGCGGCGAAAGGGCGCGAGTTTTGGCGAGGTAGACAGCGGGGTGCTATCCATGGGCTCTGATATTCTCCCATCTGTCGTCGATGCCTCTGCCTCGTGCTTGGCCTCCTTTGGCCGCGCGGAAACAGTCTCAAGTCGCAACAAATCGAGCATCGCGGACACAAGATCAGTACTCCAAGGCAGGATAGAAAAAGACGACGTTTCGGTGCATTGCGCAAGGACAGAAATGGCCGAGGTTCGAAGTGCAGTAGGTAGATGGAATGAGCGGATGATCTGGAGCAGTGGCGGAACCAGTGTATCAACTTGCCCTAAATTTTAGCAAACAAGCTAAACGATGGATTTTAACGTGAAGCCTTACCACAGAGGGCCAGCGCATCGCCATAGCGTCGAGCCACTTGCCCAAGTGCTTCGCCTATCCTCAGCCGCTTATCCAGCTCATGTTTTGGCATATCGGCGCCGGTCCCATCTATGCCTCTCGAATACACGTCGACGAGCCCCTTCAGGATGTCTTTACCAAGCCTATCCACCATCGCGGAAAGCCCTTGGACTGCATTCAAGAATATGAAGCTGTCGTCGTCTTGTACGGCTTGCATGAACACGTCGAGGATGGCCGGGACTAATGCTGGCTCTATCGGCTCCGGAGCAGCCTTTCCCGCACGACTCGTCGGTGGTACGATAAGGTGGCGAAGCAAGAGGAGGCCGTGAGCGCGCACAGGAAGGATGGGATCTTGGACGAGCTTGAGTGCCTCCTGGTATGTTTCCAGTGCGGATTTTCTTGCTGGAGAATCCGTATCAGGCGCGGAGATAGAGACATCGGAGGCAAGTCGAGCTTTTAGGATGAGGCGAACCTCCGAGGCAGACTGCCGGATGAACTGGGATGGGTGATTGGCCAGGGGTTCGAGGTGCGAAGCAATAATTTTTAACAGCGGCGTATTCGCAGGTGTGATGGAAGGGTTGGCTTTACGGAATCAAAGGGCTCAACGCGCGTTATTATTAAGTTGCTCGAACTTCACCAACCTTCCAGGATTGAAAGCAGCAAGTTAACCGCAGTGAACACCATGTCATTCCCACCATCCCCTTCTTCCTCTTCTTCATCATCACTATCAGGTTCTACGAACTTCAAGTCGTCCAATGATAAACCATTCCCTTTAGGTTTGCCGGAATTGGGAGGTTTCGACGTGGGTATGACCGACGGCTCCAGGGCATGTGCAATGAAGGAAAGGATATGGTCGGTCTGGGTGAGGATTGTGGACCCCAGTTGATCGACCATCTCCATAATGAGGTTTAAATGAAGCAAAGTCCTGCGCGTATTTGAAAAGTTTAAGTACTTTCAAATTAGATGAATCACAAGATTGGTACCTCATAGGGTGTACACCACTCCCTGCATCGCGTAGCGTCCGATACTCGTCCAGCGTTCGCACGAAAAGCGCGCCAGAAAGCTCCTTTTGATCAATATACTTGAGCAATCCCACAAGGCGTACAGGATCGGGCCGTAAATCAAGGGGACTAGAGGCGGGCTCAGATAGCGAGGTTATGTCGGACCTTTCGCATGTGTCAATACGCTGTCTACGCAAATAATAAATCATCCGGGACTTACCCTCGAATCCTGATGTTTAGAATACCCATTATGACAGCCCATTCTTTATACTGCCTGCCATCGAGCATGTCATTTTCCAAGTCCATTCCCCAGCCTTGCGCCCCCTGACATGTAGCCCACAGCGCTTGAAGTGCTTGCTCCCGGTCGACGACTCGAGCCCAGGTTTTAATCAGGCTTCGGACAATATCCTTGATATTTGGATCCGCCAGGACGATGCCAGGGTGCGCATCAAGGAAGAAAACGAGGGAGGAAAGGGGAGGGAGAATCGGCGTCAAGAGTGCGTGAAGGAGCGCAGGCGAGGGGTCCGTATGCGTGAGAAGGGCTGTCATTAAACCAAGTGACGTGTCTACAGTAGGGCATCTCGGGTCAGTGGATGGGGAGCTTCCATGTGCTAAATTGATCGATCCATCCTGCGATGCAACGTGAATAAAAGGACCATGAAGGATGGGCAGTAAGATGGAGGCAGCTAGCGACGGCTGTGTTCGCAGCATGCGGGATATTGCAAATGATGCGCCACGACGATGTGACTCTGGTGTCGACGGAGCAGATGTCGATACTGGTAGCCGTGACTGGCTTTCGGGGGAAAGGATAGACAGGAGGCGGGGGATGATATTGGAATAATAGTCCTGGATGTTAAGTAAGTAAGGAATGGGGTGGGTTGAAGGGCCAGTATAGCTAACCTTGCGGGTCATTTGGGATGGTACTGCGCCAAGGATACGAGACGAATATTCCAGTTTCGCGAGAGGTGCGTCTAGTTTGTTATTATCAGTAGCTTGAATGTAGAAAGGACCGTTTTGATATTTAATTTACTTTCAGATGCACTGTCACCCTCTTCACCAAATATTGCGTCGAATAGTCCTCTCAACCCTCCCGGACGCAACAGCTGCTCGCTTAGGAGAGATGCACAGGATTTTTTGACATGAGGAGGCGGTGGGGAAGACGTATTGCTTATGATGGAGCCCAATGACGAGAACGCTTGAGACGGTGGAAGACTGAAAAAACATCAAGGTAAGGAGGTCACGACCTCGGCATCTGAAAGACAAGCACGCTAACAGAGTCAAGATCCGCAACGCCGAGCGTTTGTATGTATCTTGATTTATCAAACTAGTGTCCGCAATTTCTGTATCGCTAGAAGCCCAACCCAGAAATATGCAGGCCTGAAGGATAGGAGTGGCATGCCGGGTCAAGAGCACTTTGGTAACATGAGTTTGCCGGACGTCGGATGCGTGGCTAGAGGATGGGTCTGCAAGCTCGAGCCTCCGAGTGAAGATAAGGGCAAGAATTCGAGACACAAAGTCTATAAGCCGGGATAGCGCTCCCTCCGGGGTTTTTCCAGGCGCTTCGACTATTCTAGGATTACTTGGTCGAGGCGCCCCGCCGGCTGGTTGAGTGGCCGCAGAGCTCCAGTAGAAATAAAGATGAGCTAGATGGCGCTCAACCCCCCATCTAAAGAGAATGGAGAGCAGAGTGCGTATCTGAGCCAAATCCCGCGTTCCAATGTCTGGAAGACCGTCTAAACGCGCCATTACTAATGATTAACTCTGCCTTTGGTGTGAGAGACGCACCTCCGCCCTGACTTTCCGCATCCCTTGCAATGATATTTTGAATCTTCTCTACTAGACATAATCCCGCGTCTGCAGTTTTTCTCTCCAGTTCCTCCAAGCCGTCGGCCTCAAGCGTAGCTGTCGGCTGCAAGTCAGAGAGAAGGGCATTCCCTGTAACAAATATTTGAAATTGATTGAGTCGCGTCCGCAAAATCGATGGCAGATCCAGCGTCGAGCCCGGTGCTTTTTCTTCAGGCTTTGAGGATCCCACGAGAAAGGAGCCAGCTTGGAAGATGGCGTCGAGATTCTGCCTGTCGCTCGCCGACATCGTTGAGACTCGAGAGCAAAGAGCACTGGGTTACGGGCTATATTACATAAGAGGCTACTCACCGCCAGCTCTGGGAGGGTCCTGACGGTCACCACACTCAATATCAATTCACGTGCGGTTGCGTTTCGTATTTGAGTATAGAGCAAGGCATATTACTGAGCAGAAGAAGGGAGGAAGGTCCTTCTACGTTACACCGAGCAGTAAGAAAATGTTCCATATTTCAGTAAGCGTTGTTCGTAGCAGAAGGACTTGAAATGTGACCACATCCGCGCGGTGCAAAGGGTGGCGAGAGAACAGTGAAGAAGGGGAGAGAGGAAATGACATGATTTATTCGAAAACATTGGCAATGACTGGAAAGATGCGCAAAGCAGTGCAGGTGGCAAGCTGGAAATACGAAGGTGAGGACGGACATGAGACTAAAGAAATTGGGTCATGGCGAAGGCGAGGCGGGGGAGGGTATGCGGAATAGGCAGAGCGAGGGAGAAAATGTATCCGTCCGAGAGGAAGGAAAAAATGCGCGACCAGTGTACGAAGTATGTTACCTTGGGATGATTGTCGAGAGCAGGATAAGATATCAGGAAAATAGACGAAAAAGAAAGCAATGCCGATGGTACAAACAAAGCAAGTTGAATAGCTAAAGCAAGAAGGAGAGCCATCCTGTAGGTTCAATATAGAAGAAAAGGGCGAGAAGAAGCGTGCATGGCAACGCCGAGACAGATAAACGTCCCATGCTTAAGCTGCACGTCCAACCGGTGACATATTGTGGGAGTCATTAGATGGGCTTTGCGCGTTCGCCGAAATTGTGCCATATCCGGTATTGCTACGAGGCCTATCGAACGCCACGTCGTGCGCATAGCGAGGTACGCTTGGTTGATACATTGCGTCCTGCAGAGAGCCGTAGGTTGGCGCTCGACTGACGTTCAGACCGCTGAAGCTGCGCTCCAATTCGTCGAAACCAGGATGGGATCCACGTCTTCCGAGGACGTCATTCTGAGAAGGTATGCTAGATGAGCGGAAGTACAAGCCGCAGCGAGATGAGTAGAGCTTACATGGGATACGCGCGATGCCAGCAACTGTTCTTGAATGTCAACGCTATAGCTTCCCGGGTAGCTAGAGGGCACAAATCCTCCATAGCCAGCCTGCGTCGACCCGTATCCTGGGATGTGTTGCTGGTTGAATCGGGGGTCTACCATAGCATGCGTGGAATACGCGTCATGAATCGAGTACGCGCCTGGTGCAGTTTTGGAGAGCGTGATGCTGGGCACGTTATGCGCTTGAAACCCGGCGCTGCCGGGATTGGGATCAGGCGAAAAAGGCGAGAATCCGGGGTACGCGTGAGAATCGGAGACGGCCGTGGTTGCTGCACTGAGATTGCCGTTCGAATAAGCGTCGGACTGAGCACCGTCCACTCCGATGCCTCCACCATAGGACTGACTGGCACTCGTACTCGCCCCCGCGAGATCCCCTTCCCCAACTCCATTTGCCGAGGGAAGCACGGAAGGTGCCTTTGCACTGGCCATGCCCAAACTCTGCAGGAGTTGCGCCGTGTGGGAGAGTGACAGGCCATTGAGACTTCCAAGCGCGCCCAAGTTCAAACCCAGCTGGGCTGCTTGAACGGCCGCCTGAGCCGCCTTGTCCGCTGAGTCAAAGAAAGAGGTCAAGACGGTACTTGGAGCACGATGAAGTAGCTGACATACATTGGCTTCTTCCCCAGCTTAGTCGCACTCGACCTCCCCCTATAGGGAAGCCCTGCATCCTCTCAATTGCCCGCTCTGCGTCGGCCTTTCTCACAAACTGAACGAAGCCACACCCTTTGCCGGGCGGGATTTTAACCTGTCAAAGTGGCCAAATTTTTAGTTGCCTTAGATGTTAAACAGAACTTGGGGCGGTTGACATACGTAATGAATTTCGCCAAACGGCGCGAAGAAGCTCCTCAAGGTCTCCTCGGAGATAAGACCGGAGAGACCTCCGACAAAAACCTATTTGTCGAGGTCGTTAAGATGCTGTCGATTATAGAAGGACGATTTCCACTAACCGTAGTGTTATACGGGTCGGTGCTGTTCAAAACCCCTCCATTCGGGCCGACGATATTGGCAAGCAAAGCACGTGCTTGGCTTTGCTGCTGTTGCAGGTACTGTAGCTGCGCCGGCGATCGTTCCTCCCCACGTTGACCTTGGCTGAGATCACTTGGGGTACGACCTCGCGAGTCAGAACCGAGGGTGGTATTAGCGATCTGAGCGAGCTGCGCAAGAACGGTGGGTGATATGTCAAGGGCTGTTTGAGCGGCCTCGGAAGGTTTAGGCTGGGATAATGAGGCGGATGAAGAGGTTGAGAGCGCGGGCTGTTGCTGCTGCTGCTGTTGCTGCTGAAGCGGTGGCTGGGGCATCAAGGGGGCCGAGACAGAGGGAGCGAGGCCTTGCCCGCTGCTGGCGCCGGTAGAATACTCAGGGTTGGCAACCGGTGACGAGACGCTCCTCTGGCGGATCTGGGGGGCATTCAAGGAGCTCAGGTTATCAAGGTCTTGAGGAACAGAGGGCGCAGGCGTGAGCGGCATAGCGCGGTGCGGATTACTAGGGTTAAATGAGCTGAGAGCTGGGCCATTGGTTTGTATCTGCGGCAAAGACGAAGCAAGGGCCTTGGCCTTTGCCGTAGCGTGGGAAATTCGCACTGGTGTAGGACGTGAGCGGGGTTGAGCAAGAAGATTATGAGGGGAAACTTACTTGGTCGGGATAGACAGTAAAGTCCTTGCATCTCGATGAGTGCGCGCTGCTGATCGGCCTCATCGGAGAAGCGAACAAAGCCATAGCCTCTGGACATGCCGGTGGCAGGATCCATCATGATCTTGGCGCTTTTGCAGCTCAGGAATGGCCTGATATAGCGTGGCTCGCGATCATTCCTCAGTCCGAGAATCGGGTCACGGAAGACCGCGACGAGATCGGAATTCGTGGTTTCAGGAGCGAGATCACCCACAAATATGCTGAACTCATGGGGCCGATCCGTGCGAACTGAAATCTGCTGGCCATTATTGAGCGATAACGTGCCGTCCTGGCCGTTAGAGTTAGTGGGAACAGAGAGCGCGGATAGCAAAGTCGTGGGGTTTGGCCATGAGATGTTGAAAGAACGCTTTGAATTTGGCATAGTCACTGGGGGGTTGGTCGAAGAGGGGGTGAGCTGAGAAAACACTTGAGCGGCGAGTGCATGCGAGGGAAATGTGAGGAAAAGGAATCCGGGGTTGTTGGGTTGTAGAAAGCGAGATTGGGGGTTGTTGGGGTCAGCAGGAACAGCATATGACTCCGACTGCGGAACGGGAGGCACGGTAATCGATACACCTTCCCAACCCATCAGAGCGCACACCTGAAGGCCGTAAGCCTCGTCCATCCAGGGCTCAAGGTCGCCCATGGTGAGCGTGGACCCAAGGGAAGCGGCAAGCCCTTGACTCGAAGGCGCCTGGGGAAGAGTAAACGGGGGCGACTCGTTAAACGGACTAATACCGTGTTCCTGCTCCAGGATGGAGTGGTGGGTGTATGCGTTTCCGGCGGGTGGAGATGGAACGGAGTGGGCAGCAAGGTTCATGAGAGCAGAAGTGGAAGATTGTTGAGCAGAAGAATCCATGCTGGACTTGGTTGGGAAAGGAGTCAGCTTGGAAGGCGAAAGCGGGGGGTGACTGGTGTGAAAATAATCAACGAGGGGTTGATCGCGAGAGGGCCACGCGCGAAGCGGAGTGCCATTGCGATCGGAGGGAGAAATGGGATTGGATGAAAATGGAGATGGGGTGGAAGGGATATTTTCTGGGTGGCCCGAGCGAGCAGGTGGCGCGCTCGAATGCTGAGTGTGGGGGTGGGAATCCATATTTTGCTTGACGTGCAGAATAGACCGGCGGAGGGGCTATTCCCGAGAGCGAAAACGAGACTGCGACTGAGAGAGAACCGGAAAAGGGATTATGAAGGGAGAGCAAAAGCGACGATGTATGCGGTACTTTTTGACACGGGAAGGAATGAGACAGCGAGTACAGGGAGAGTGCAGCGACCGGGTGAGCGGTGCGGGACGTGCGGGACGACGACGGGACGACGACGGCGGCGGCGGGAACAGGAGGACAGGGGTGATGGTGGGAGGAGGAAAGGAAGCGGGGGAGCGGGGAAGGAAAGCGCGAATTGCCATAAATCACGACAAAAAAGTCAAATATTCGCTTTTACCTGCGTCGATCTGCAGCAGTCACGTGCTGCCAGCCTGGTGCAAATCGGCACACACAATCTCCGCCAAATTTGCCACCTGGATGCCCAAAGCGGGCAGATTGTCTGGCTAAATGCGCTGTGCCGACAAAGGGGCGCCGAGACACGCGTCAAACACCCGAAATCTGGGCAAAATATGGGGCGTGTGGGGCGGGCGGATAGTGCTGCATTTGGCTACTGCCTCAGCGGTTTTTCCTGGCGAAAATAAGCTTATGCGGATCACTGTGTGCGATCTGCTGGGATTCAGAATCACCTTGGCGGAGTCGTGTGGAGGCCGACGCCGTGGCAGATAGTGGCTATACAAGGGTTATAGGGATTGCCGGCGGCGGATATTACAGAAAGAGGATAAACAACAAAACACCCAGAGAAAGCTCGCAAGTATAGGGATCGTATCGGTATCAGTCAATCATGCGCGTCAAGAGCTCGGGGATCCACTTGGTCAGGATCATCGAGCTGTGTGCCAGGTGGAACTGGTGGTTGCTCAGAAGGCCCTGCATTCGGATCTCTTCCAACGCGGGGATGCTTCGGGGTGTAAATCGCGCAGTCCCAGACCCTGCCGTTCTATCCCGGTCTAGCGCGTTTACCAGCGTCAACGTCGACGCCGACATCGAGGGCCCAACCGATGGCAAGCTAGTCGCCGTCCGGAATACCTGGCTCGCCGAGTCGACGAGCGGCGCGTTGTTGGAGTACGAAAAGATCTCGTTGATTTTATCCGAGATAGCGTCGTATCTGGAGCGCAACGGTCAGCCCACACAAGCAATCCGAGCGTCCTTGGAACTTACAGTTTGACGATCGTTTCAGGGAAGGCCAGGCTGGCAGACGCAAGGAGGTCGTAGAGGATCTCCCGCTCAAACTCCGAGTCTGCACTAGTCAGCATCGAGATGATGAATGTGGTCACCAGCAGCGAAGCTTGTGTGTCCGGGACCGCCATCACGTCGAATCGAATTCGCGGTGCCGATTCCTCCTCATCTGCCACGTCTGCCATCCCGCGGGTCCACCCAGCTCCCGCCCCCGCCTCATTCAAGAGAATCTTGTACTTGGTCGCTGTCGGTGTCAAAGGCAGCAGCGCCAGGAAGAACCCAAGCGCCTCGTGCGGGATTGGCTTGAAGGGGGACAGCGCTTCTGGCCCTTGCGTGGCCGTGTCGGCGCTGATCCGCAGTAACGAGTGCAGCGCAGCACTCACGGCCTCCTTGGTCGGTGCATGCCGAACGCCTTTGAATAGCACCGAAGCGAGGGAGAATGAGAAGTCGTGCGTAAACTGGATCCCGAGGAAATGGTCAAGCTGATCCGCCACCTCCTCCATGTTCTGTCGTGCTTCCATCAACCCCTCTGCAAGACTACGTCCATGGAAATATCTTTGGGCGTGCAGTGTTTCGAGCGACACTTGGAGCAAGCGAGCCGATTCAGAGAACAGCGCAGCAGAGCTCGATTGGATCAACGCTATCGCCACCCACGGGATCTGCGGCAGGTAGCGCGAATTCTGAGGGAGTCCAGAAACTACTCTGCAAATGCACCTCAGCATGCTGACAACGGCCACCGTATCGTTCTCGTTGGAAAGCGAAAGTGCCGTCTTGAACGCGACGAGCATTTGGTAAAATAGGTCGTCGTCCACGTCGGCTGTTGCCAGCGAGCCAAGGACCACGAACGCACGAGACTGGATGTAGGGTGACAGCTGAAACGCAGTGGAAGTGACGAGACTCATCCATCGTGCTCTCCAAGCATTCGCAAGGCCTACTCAGCATGGTTAGAAATGTGCGCTGAGTACCTTCAGTGGTGATCCACTTACCGACTGTGCTTGCTCCAAGGTCGAGGATCTCCAAAAGTAGCTGTCCAATTTTCTCCAGGACGTCGACAGAAGCCTGGTCTGAGGTCGATTCCGCAAGAGAGTATTCGCTGGTGATGTCGGTACGGACGATGCCAAAGAGCTGCAAGACCTCGTTTGTGCCGCAGTGCTCGAGTGATAAGCGGAGGCGCTCCTGCGCATCTGGATCATCGACTCGCGCCACGAGCAGAGTCTGGACGAAGTTCAAAAAGGTACGATAGACACATGTGCGCATTGCTAAAGGCCCTGTGGCTGCCAGAAATGCAACGAGATAGAATATCTCTGGTGCAAACATTTGCGTTTGAACGGGCGTCCGAGTGTTGTATAGCACCGTCAAGGCGAGTCGCGTCAGCGCTGCCACTTCGTTCCAAACAGGATTTTCGGTGAGCGTGCGAGTGGGCCGCACTTGTGTTTTGCATATTGCCTAATGGAAAGGGGTAGGTGATAGGTAGATAGCCCAAGCAAGACAGAAAAGCCTACCCTGCGCAATTTTGCTAAAAGTCGACCTCTCGTATTAATGGAAGATAAGACAACCAGTGTGTCAGCGACAGCTTCACATCTTCTGGAACCCATTCCTCCGTCAATCGCAGCACGGAATAGTTCATCAAGCACAATATTCAAAACTCGGATATCCAATTTACTGATCTCGCTCCACACGGCTCGTTGTAACACCGGATATACCTGAATGTAAATGTCAACACGATGTGTTTGACACTAGGAGGGCCCACTCACGTCTTCGTCTTTGATAGTGATGTCAATTATGGATCGTATTGTGTTACGAAGCTTGACGCCAGCATGTTCATAGTGGTCGCTGGTGGGATCTTGGAACGACGACAAATTTGGAAGCCACGAGCTCATGTAGTGAAGGCAGCTGGTCTTCTGCGGCGTCCGTGCTCGGTCATAGCCAACGAAAAATTCCGCCAGGAAGTCTAAGGTCAAGGCTGGAGCATGGGCTGCGACCTTCTCACTGAAGTGTGCTGCAAATGCCGTGTAATTTGTTGGTATGTAGGCACCTGTGAAAATAGAACGCGAATTTTCAGAAAAATGTGACATTAGGCAGACGACAGCTGTCGAGACCTTTGATTGGTGGGGTACTATCAAACTTGATATGATTGCTCACAGCGCGGAGCAAATCATACGCGGCATTGCGGAGATACTCGTCGTCATGCCCGACATTCAACAGACCAACGTTGAGAAGCACGGCGGAGATGTCTCCAAAGTGTGCTGGCCGTTCTACAGAAGCCTGATTCATCTCCATCTTCTGTCGGCCTTTGGCTATCCGAAGGGCCTATCACCACGTTGATGTTAATTTACTGTGTTGGGTACGCGCGTAAAATATATACTTGCCTTCACGATGTTTTCCCGCTGAGGCGAGGAGAAATAAAAAGCCGTTTCCCCCCTGCCGCGCCTGATCACAAACTCGTGCTCATCGTAGCCAATGGAGACGTTATAAACATCGTCAACTTCGGAAAATGGAATGATCTCGGTGAGCTTGCATTGAAGACCCTGAAATATGTTCTGAGGTTTGTTCTTGGGTTCACGTCAGTCAGCGGCAATGGGCGGAGTCTGAGGATTGGGTGGCATTACCGTGACAACCCGCACATGACTTGTTCCAACGAACAAAGAAACTGGGCTTCGCATCCTGCTGCGCTCTATCCTGGTAACGTCGGCAAATGCCTCCTTAACTTCGCGCTCTAGGCCAACTGCAATGGTGAGAAGAGAATGTAAAAAACGAATCAACATTGACACAGTACTGATAAACTCACGGGCGTAGGACATCGAAGCGGCGCTAGAAGGATGAAGGCTCTCCAGGAGTTCGGTAATAGACGATGCTGCGACTATATTCTTGGCCACTGAAAGGCCTGAGAGGAATATTAAACATGCAAGGTACGGCGGAATAAGTAATGAGAAGCTTACCCGAAAAGACATGGCAAAGTTTGCGAAGGAACTTTTGCGCAAGTTTATTGGGATTGACGATGTATATCGTCGATAACCGTTGTTGCTGATCTGATGGTGTATGCTCGAGAAGATGCTTGAACCACTGAATAGGAATCTCTGAGGTGGCAGAGAAAGCCGAGCAATCAAGAATTAGATCAAATTCTCGACTTTCTGCGTGTGCCAAAATCTTGAAGTTTGTGACAGAGTCGTCTAATCAGTCCATTCTCCCTATATGCAGCAAGAGGAGAAATCACCTTGAATGCATGCGTGGTAAGAAGTCCGAGATCCACCGTCTCGACGTTAACTCGAGAAGCAGTGAAAATCAATGCAGTACGTCGGTCCTGTCGTACAGAGGAAGTTGAAACCCAAAGCTCAGCCATGCACAGATGAATCAACTTACACCGGGCGCGGGTGCCTCCACGAGAATATTTCGCACAGCGTCTGTATTCCTATGAGAGTTGCGCTGCATAAACTCAAGGTAGAGCGCATGCTGAGTACTTGGCACCAATTTCGGCCGCGGTGTTTCTCCTGGAGTACCCATGTCTACCAGTGTTGAAACGAGGGTGTCCCACACTCGTTTTCCTTCTGGCGCTGAGTCTTCATTTCCATCGGTGCGTTGGGCTGCTGGCCCATTATAACTTAAAAGTTCTCTGCCGACCTTGTCAGCATGGGCAGTTAGGAAGCGATGCAGTATCAATTGGTCGGTCTCATCGTAGCTCGACCCGAGCCATTCTTCGGATTCGCTGCTGGGAGAGAAAACCTGGGGCGCAAGCATAAATGATAGCGAGACAAGTGAAGGTGGGTGGAATGTTTACATACCGCCACGTCGTTCAAGAACCGGGCCACAGTCATGATATGCGCAGAGAGGAAGTCGTTTAATACAGTCATGAAGGGCTCCTTCCCAAATTTGATGTTGTTTCCTAGCCCTTGAATGATCTTGCTAACGAGCAGAAGGCCCCGACGCATCGAGCGGTGGTCAGCAGGTACATCGATATCTACACTCTCGGGAGAAACGATAGCAGGATTGATGAATCTGTTACGAAGACTATGACATTCACGTTGCAGCTAGATGAGCCGGAGTGAACGAACCTGAGGAACATAAACCCCCCGACCGAGGAAAACTTGCTCTCTGGCCACATTGCGTGTCTGGGGATGTAGAGATTCATCAAAAAGGTCTTTAGTGATAATAAAAACGCAAGCGCGAGGTGCGTACACTGATAGCGCAATGTGGTTACATATCTCCCTGAACACCCTGCAGTAGATGGTCAATATACAGCGACCACGCGTAATGGAAGCTCTTACGGGGGAACAATCCCGACAGAAGTGCAGATGACCTCCAAAAATGCTTTGGCAATGATTTGCAAGTTTGCAGAATTCTGGGTCAACTCGTCTGGATGTCGAACTCTCGTGGGGTCGATTTCGTATGAGTGATCTAATGGCATGTGTGCCATTTGAGCAAGGAGGGGAGGGAGAATCGTGTGAAGGTAGTTGTATCCGTGTTGCTTTGCGAAGACAGATAGTAATCGACATCCCATGGTATTGCTGCGGAAGATTTCACTCTCGTGATCTAAAAAGGTTGTCTAGTTTGAGTGAATCGAGCTATGAGTTCATGGCGCTCACCTGTTCGGGCAATCTCGCGGTCGACTATTGCTTTTAACAGCGCGACAAGCGAGCTTCGCGTGTCAAATACATTTAGTAAAACGTGAATCATCTCATCTGTTTCGTTGGCTGGGCAAGTCTCGCATATGGCTACCGCTAAGAGCATCTGGTATTGAATCCGAACGTCTTAGCAAGGCAGTCAGGTGAACCCTCGGTTGAGTTTCTCACATCAGTGGAGCGAACCAGCTATGATACGGAGTCAGTGATACAGGTGATGGTCGAAAAGTGACGCTTCAAACCTCGCATAGTTTGCTTCTCGTGTTCGCCGGCACCGGCTGCGCTGACGGGGAGATATCCGCCTTGGCATTTAGGACTCTGGTGAAGACGTGCATGAAAATGGTTCGAAATCGAGGATCGTCATCATATACTCGGCGTAGACAGTGAGAGACGCCAGTGTGAACATTGGCAATAAGTAGCCTCGATAAGCCTTGGATGACTGATTCGCGGAGATCGGCTTGATCCTTGGTGTAGGCCTTTCGCTAAAATATAGCAGAGATTGAGAACACATATCATTAATAAGGGAGTTGGGATGAATTCTTAACCTGCAGACCAGATAAGTTGTCAGATTCCTGGGTTTCCTAAAGCATCGAACGGATCAGATTTGAGCACCCAAAATTAAGGCGATGAGACGAACCGAAGATTGCTGCCAGCGGGATAATACTTTAACGAAAAATTCATAGTAACGGTAAAACAGACGGGTGTGGAGATGTGGGTCGTCGTCCTCCGAAGATCCGTCTATTTGTTTGAGTTGGAGACCTTCTACTAATCCAACAGCAGACTTTAGGCATGCCATATCAACATCTTTTTGATAGCGCTGGAACTCGCTGCGGTCACGGCCGGTTAGAGTATCTTCAGACTGCGAAGAGGTGCCCAAGAAACCGTGAGACAATCGGCACAAAAATTATCCTAAAAACAAGCAAACAAACCGGATCGTCGAAAGCCCAATCCACAATTGTGTCAAGGAGGATGTTACGAATAGTCTGAGTTGTGTCGAAGCCTAGAAGAACTCTCTTGCTGATTAAGGTATCGGTCAACCCACAAAAGCGAACCTTCAGTCGCTGCGCCGTGGGGTTGCTGGTGGATCGGTGTAAAAATCCAGCAATATGAAGCATTATTTTTCCGATGTCTGTTTCTATAGTAGCGGATATCTCCGCAGGGTTCTCAAATCGGTCGATAACGAGCTTGAACACGGCGATACACTGCAAAAGATTTTAGATGGTAGGCGAACGTAATGTCGCAAATGCGCACCTGTTCAACAAATATGATTATGTACTCTTCCCATCGTGGCGAAGCATCTTCGTTTTCGAACACGGCTTTTGACACACTAAGTAAACGGGATGCACGTGAGCGACTCGAGCTAATTAATGACGGCTCATCGTACCTTTGCAAGCTGGACACCAACGAAGGGTATAATCGAGGGTGGATCTCGTTACCCAGGGCTTCTTTAACAACTTCCCGGGCAAAAAGGGAGTCTGCCACCAACAAGTCAACGGCACTCGATATAAATCCTTCGATGTGTGTGCTGGAAGCAGCGCCAAGGTTTGATTCGGTCGATTTGAGTGTCTTTGGTAGGTAATCGTCCCCAGCAAGCGTTGTGATGGAGGGTGGCGATTCAGATGACACGCATGCGCCTCCAAGAGTCGCCAGGAAGAGAGTTAAATTTTGCCACTCGCTTTGCAACTCCTAAACAATGAGAGATTAGTGGGTTCGGAAGAATGGACCGTCGTGGGACATGCGGTGACTCGAACCTCGTGGCTGCGGTCGAAGTGATCCTCGTAAGGCTCGTGCGAAGTAGATCGGGACACGTAGTCATTCAAACGAGTCCATTTGTGATAGCACAAATCCCATACAGTCATATAAATGACGAAGGGGCATGCTGCCGCACGCAGATGTTTCCTGATTCTTTTCTGTTGTACGAGGCGACCTATGAACGTTGATGTTTTGAGAGAATAAGGACACGCTTAATTGGCGAGTGACGCCAACACGAACCAACTGTGATTAACCTGGGGTCGACGAGCGATTCGTATGCCGTGGTGCGCTTGAGAAGTTGCTCGGGTGTGAGTTGTTTCTTTAAAGCCGGCGCAATGTATATTTTCTCGATGCGGGCAATGATCCGCAATGCAGACGCAGCTGACGAGGTTACCTCGGTTTGATGCGACGTGAGACAGATGAGCATGGCAATCTCGGACAGCGCGATTGCCGGCGTTAGCCATTCCCATCGGAAGATACCTCGGTCCTTTGGCTGGCGAAATATGCGGTCAGCCAGCAAAACGTATTACAATAGATGATAAACCTACATTCTCCAGAAGCCTGAGCAATACCTTCAAAACATCGCGTATCTGGTTAACAGACATTTTTTCATCGACCCGCACTTCAACGGCGTCTATAATTGCAGAAGCAATAGCTGATAAAGAGGCAGGGCTAAGAAAAGGGACTTGAGTTACAAGCTAGGAGCAATCGGAGGAAGAACATACATTGTCATGATAAGGTGTATGCGGGCCTCTTTGTAGAACGGGTCGCCCTCCTTGAGACTTAGCGCGTAGTCACATGAGACGGAGAACGTTTTGGCCGCGGCTTCCCGGACAACTATGTCGTGTTCATAGTCAAAGAAGTGCTCAAGGTCACGAACCCTTTGCATATAGCGCGCGTCGTTTTGCTCAGAAGCATCGAAGAAGAATGGTGGGTGTGTTCGCCAGAGCCCCATGATTGCTAGCATGAGCTGGTCTCTATCAGTGTATCGATCTCCTGGATAGTGCCGGGCAATCGGACGCTTTATTGACTCAGAGCCGTCTTTGTCGGATTCGCGGGTAATGCTCTAGGTGCGGAAATATGCGTCACAAGTAAATAGCAACGTAGAACGGCACCACACACCCTAAATATATCGCGTATAGGACAGCTTACGACAGGATAAAGCGAGAGTAACGGCGGCTGCCACGGGAAGCGCGAAGCCTAGACCCCATGCATGGCGTGTTATACGACGACGAAATGCAAGCTTAGAAATCGACCAACCTCAATGCAAAGAGTTATGCATGCATTGACGACGGTAGCTTTGACTGCATCTGAGCGCTCAGGCGCAAGACAGGCCGGAAAGATTGACTGAAGGGCTCGAGTGTGATCGAAGCGGTAGATAACAACAAGCGCATCGCCGTAGAGGGGTACATCAATGATGTCGTTGTGATCATAGAACAGCCGGATGGGTGGGGTAGGATTGAAAAGCCGATTCTATAACCAAGGAAGGCCACGGGTAAGTCGCATTTCCAAGAGTTGTTGCAAAGGATAAAGCACCCTAAGCTCATCGACAAGATCTGGGGCTAAAGACCGAAGGGGTGTTGCGTCAAGTTCCGGGGGGAGATGGGCTGCAGCTCTACATAGGTCAATCAAGCATATCATAGACACGTCGGCATTTTTGGTTGCCGATGATAATGCTTTGACAATGATTTCCAAAAAATGACTCTAGCAGAATGGGGAGAAGGTACAGCTTGGTGCTCTAGTACGAATAAACGAGGCCGTACCTTTTTGCTCGTTTTCGCAGTGTTATGTAAATTCACCTGCTTGAGCCTATCCGGACTCATGGCAAAAAGTGCGGTAAGAGTAGGCCAGTGCGTGCGATTCCCAATGTTTTCACTCGTTAGAAGAGCATCAAAACACCTCTCAGCAGACGAATCGAGGCGGCGTCCGACAGTAAAGCACTCGATGTACTCGGATGGAAATACGTGGATCCAATTCCAGATAGCTTTCCGTACGGAGCTTGAGATAGCAATTTGTGCTTCACGCTTCATTCCAACGAGAAGTGATCCAAGTTCTATGGATAGGGCAACGGAAGGACATTGAGAAATGGGTGAAGCTCCTTCGGATGATCATCTGGTCCCCACCTCCAAGCACTTGCACAAGACGCTGGCGATCCAAAGCACTGTACTCGACGAGTTGCAAATCCGCCATGTCAGGATTGTCTTCGGATGTGCTGGCAAGGAAGTGGATCTTGTTTCGTATACGTGCAAGGACAACGTCCCAATTGGACGCAGACAGATGAAAGAGGATCCGGGAGGCATATTTCATCATAAGCCAATGCACAGATGCGGCTGTCGTAAGAAGAGATGACCACGCATTCCAGGAGGGGAGCGAAGGCTCAGCAGTGTCTTGTTGGTTACTTCGTGGTATAGCGGAAGTAGAAGCGTTTTCAACGCGTGAAGGGGCGACCGTCGGGCCCATGTCGATGGAGTGGAAGTCCGGGAAAGATCCTGTATGAGTGAGGCCAGCACGTTTGGGATGATATGGCCCTCCTCCTGCTGAAAAGGTTTGCTGAAAGAATATACTAATCACGGAGAGCGTGTATTTGGCGATCGGCTCTTCGATCGGTGGCGGGTCACACCATGAAGACGTGGGTGCTGCTGTCCGGGAGGCTTCAGAGCGCAATGGCATCTGGGAGGCATTTGTCGCAAGGAGAGCGCGATGTGCTTGCCATTGACGGGTCATGGCAGCGGTCATGATTTTCAGCACATAGAGTTGAGACTGAGCAAACTCTAAAGGCGTTTCTCCATCTATGGGCTATAGTGAAAGAAGTAAGATCGGGCACATTTGTCAAGGTTAAAGCAATGACAGATAGACGCACTTTGCTGATCTTCTCAAGCAGCTCCGCTAGATACCATAAAACATGATCGAGACGGTGACGGCCCAGTTGTACCAACGACTCAACAGTCCTTCCCATTGCTTCGTCGCATTGCAAGGTAGCATAGGGTATACCTGAGTAACACGGTAGCTACAATATAACAATTAGTTGAAATTCACATCATCCAGGACATTAAAAACCTTGGATGTGATCCTGCTGATGAGGGCTTGTATGACCTGGTTTTCGTGTACATTGCCTTTGCCAAGGAACGGATATGGAACCATAGTCATCTGGGAGGTAGCAAGAGTCGCGGTCGATGCTGCGTGAGTTTGGGTTGAGTCTGTGCTTCGGTGGGTGCGTGGAGGAGCAAAAGGTCCCGAAGATGACGAGGTCCGACGATTGGGTTTCATTCTGGGGATCTAATTGAGCGACACGACCAAGTATAGATGCCCCGGAACGTTGCCGAATAAACCAGAAAAAGCGCGGGGCACGCGTTGAAAAGCGCTGCACTTCTTCCCGGCACCAGCTGCGCGTGTCTCGCCTGCAGCTTGGTCGAGATAAGTCGAGATATGGCGCGGAGGTGAGTCGTGCTGCATCTTCGCCCAACATCACGTACTGACCCGGACCAATATGCTTCCGGGACCGGAGCCGGGGTTGAGCCAGGCTTGCTGATATAAGCTCAGTGCTTTAACCCCATTCACTAGTTGAGCGAACACAACCTCGGACCTCAAAGTTCAAACGCGATTTGCTCCAGAGTCCAGACACTTGCCTTGTTCTGGCGGTCGAATGGCTAAATGGCTGATGAAAGCGGAGCCAGATCCTCGCATTGTCAAGGGAAAAGATGTCAAGGTCCGTGGATATTTGTCGTGGCGTCCTGCAGTTTGAATGATGTTTTCGAGTCGAACAATTTAACATTTCCCCGTTTCAAGTTTTCTGTCGATGACTTTGAAAAAATTGGGTAAGCGCCTCTGAGCTTGTGCTCCAGAAGATGCTCCAACTAAGACAAAGGCTAGGGTGTCATCCTGGGAGGGCGTCAGGAACTTTGAAGCTCGAAATATAATGCGGGACAAAATGAAGCTTGGAGATAAGGTGAGTAAATAATCCGCCCGCGAATATAGCTTCTGGCTGTCGATGGTCGCTCACGCGCATTCCGTAGGTGCTATTTTACCACTCCAGTTGTAAGAGTCCAGGTAAGATTTGACATCAAACACTCTTAGTGGCCAACCGACTAAACTGAACTGCATCGTTCCTCAGGGATAACCGCTCTCGCAGAGGTACGAATAATCTGGGCACCTTTGTACGCAAGTCTTGCACAGGTGGCTCATCTTCATGTTCGCAGGTGTCCAAGGAATCTTACCCCGATTGTAAAGTGTTTCGCGTTCCAGCTTATACTAGAAGTAATAATGACATTCCGGCTCTTAGACACCGCATGGGATCCGTACGTCCATCCTTTAAATGATGACCCTGGATATAAACCATTAACATGAGTCGCCTCAAGCAAGCACCCTTATTTCGACGCGGTTGGTACCCCCCATAAAACATACCTTCATACCTCCTGCTTATACTTTCAGCTGCTAGAAATCCGACCCAGAGTCGCCGAAGTGGTACATGGTCGACGTCAAGTTCAACCGCCGCCTGCCGTTTCTTGTTTCTCTGGTTGTTCTGCGCGCGCTCGCATCACTCTCCGCCCCTCCGTCATACCTGCCTTATCTGACAGAGAACCATCTAGCGGGGATTAAATCGATGAATTTATTGAACCGCGGGCGACTCAGCGTGCAACCGGTCGAAGACGTCGCTTGGGAAGCAATCGAGCTCTTAGGAGAAAAAGGAGGCTGGGAAGGTCACTTGGATGTGAAAGGATCGAAGAAGACCGTGGGTAAAAAGGGGTCAGATTCAAGAGAGGGGGGTGCGGAGAATCACAGCATGGATAATGAGGCAGTAAGAAGGACAAAAGAGAGCAAGAACACAGGTGGGCAGAAAAGGAAGCGCATCATTGAAGGGGAGGAGGAGTCGGGACGAACAGTTCGACGGTCCACCCGACGCAAGCAAGGCATTTAGCACCTTATTTATGCATATGTTATCTGGGATGTCCGCCGTATGTGCGTCCTAGACTCTTATCAGTATTGGATCAATTTGGGGAGCCGGGGCGTAATAAAATACCACGGATGATTGCTGGATACAAGCTACATTAATACACGAGAAGCGATGAAGCCTATATGTGATAACCAGGCGGTTCATCGGGATTCGTAGAAGTGGTCGGGGGGTTTGCAGGTGCATGGCCTGGTGGTGGACCCGGCGGTGCCTCATAAAGAGCTTGAGAAGCAGAGATAATGATGGAGTTTGCACACAAGCATCAAAGATGAAGGGTGACAGACTTACGCAGGCTCTCCTCTACCTGAATTTCTGCCCTCCTCTTCCGGATGGCAATTTCTCGTGTCCGCTCAAGAAGCTGAACAAACTCGAAAATCCCGCGGTCCGTGAACCTGATCTCGGCTTTCGTTCCCGGTGTTAATCCGCCTTCGACGGATGGCAAGATGGAGAGACAAAGGTAGTTCCCTGAGAAGTAGGGTTGCACAAAGGAGGTAGCGAGGATAGAGGGGAGTAGTACGGAGAGAGAATCGAATGAAGCGTGGCGGGAAGGTTTGAGGGTCGACACAAATATCAGCTGAAGATATCGACAAAAGTTCAACAGAAAGAATTTGGCATGGAATGGGATGTCATCATACACGCTGGTTAGTCAACCAGATATGTCCCGACTCCGTCCACTTCCTTGCGACTTGTGCAGGTGCCGATGCATCTGCTGCAGCGGCGGGACTTTCGGCCGGGATTACCAAGGTAAGCTCGGTCTTATCCTGAGAGAGAATTACGGATTCCTGTGGCAGCGGGATGGGCTCCCGCAGGCCCTCGCGCATCATGACCCAGTTGAGCGACATGGTGGATGTGAAGACGATCGTTCATATGTCGTTATGTAATCTCAATGTGAGGGGCTGTGGCCAGGTGCTCGCGTATCTGGATTCTGCGGCCCGGATGCAAGTGCGAATATCCCATCTCCCGATCCAAACACATCCAAACTGCTACCGCCATGTCTCTCAATACAGCCAAAGCCAAAGTTCAAGCATACCGAGATACGGACATCAGCGATAGGACTAGCTTCGAGCCAGGCCTCCTTTGCATCCGATATGCCGTTTTCAGCTCGGCCACGACGTGAATCTAAGGCCGGCTCGACAAATCTCCGCCAAGATTTGTCGAGCCCATTTAAGATTCATGTCGTAATAAGGCTCAATCAAGACATATCGGATGCAAAGGAGGCCTGGCTCGAAGCTACGATAGGACGAGGCGTATGCTTGGGGCTCTCTTGGATCATGCACCTACGGAAATCGGACGTCAAAACATGATTGAGGATGTGAATGGCTGCGAAAACGACGTGGAACTCAAAGCCCTCGCCGACCGATACCTCACAAGCCTCATTATCCCGTGTACGTGGGATTAGCGTGACCGGGACAGGCGACAGTCTCACCGCCTCTTTTTCGCTAGTCCGTGTAGTGGGTGGACGCACACCGGCCGTTTCCGATCATCCATCTGCTATTGTAGAGGAAACAGAGCAGCTTATCCAGGAACATCTCCAAAGCGCGCACCAGGAACAGGGGACACTGAGAAAACTGGTCTGTGTGATTGAAACACTGACCTATCTCACGTACTCACATCTCTGTTGGCTCCCGAGTAGGTGCTTCGCCGTGACGACTACCGATGCGCCGTTACTAAAGTTCATGACTTGAAATCGGCGTTCGCTAGTAACAAGAGCATTTCTTTCGTTGTGCAGCCCACCAGAGCTGCACACATCGTTCCTTTCCATTTTGCCCCAAGCTCGGAGGAAGCTGCCCAGGTAGACATCAACCTCGACATATATCAAATACAGATCAATATTACAAGAATCTTCCAAACTATTTGAGGTCATTTCTCGTTTCGGCGGGGACTTGTTTGTTGACGATATCAACGGGGCCGACATCAACCGCCTTGAAAACGTCATTACCCTAACGAGCGATCTGCACAGTTACTTCGAGAATCTGTATATCTGGCTTGAGCCAGTCCAGGTAACTATACAGTGCCTTTCTTACTTTTCCCGGTGCTCACTCCTTAACCTCCAGGACAGCATCAATACCTACCATTTCGGCTGTGTGCCAAAGATAGCCGCTACACTTGCCAAAGAATCCCTCAATAGCGGAGACTTGATCACACTCACATCCACGGACACACGTTTGCACTTGCCTGATTCACGCCTCCTTGGTCTCCACGCTGCCTGTGCCAAAGTTACTCACGCTTCCGGCGCAGCTGAAGTTATAGACCAGATACTATGGGACTTAGAAGAGGCCAGAGTGCTTTCCGAGGATGGTTCTAGCTCGGACGTTCTTTCCGTGGCTTTTTACCTTGCGAGCATACCTGCATACTGAGAGTGCTATACTTCGAACCACCGTTATACAAGCAGATACAGCCTTCCACTGACTATCACTTCCATGTGTCTTCCCCGTCTAAAGAATTTGATCATCAAGTACATGACAAGTTCCCGGTGTCCTAGACGCAATGCTTAGGTATGGCACTAACCAACGACGCCCGCCAGCCCGCTGCGCAAGCAGTCGCCGGGAGCCTCCTCCCCGGTCCTCGCGCGCACAGCGTGCACGGTGCGGCTGTCGATCGAGGACGTAGACGGTCCTCCATTCAGATTCGATGCGAAGATGACCGGATGATCTCTCATAAATATTACATTACAGACTTCATTGATCCAAGAGCATAGCTCTTCGTACCCCAACGCGTGATAGTGCTATTGCAAGGCCCCCCCTCCGCAGCTTCCACCGCAATATCTGTAAGCGTTGCCCCACGAGCTCTACTTGTCGGTTTGGCGAACGTGGCATAGTTGACCATCTCAGAGACAAGTCGCAGCCAGGTCCATAATCGCCGGAGTCCGTAGTCGCAAGCATAAAGTAACCAAGCCAGGCCCGGAGCTCTCCCACATGGATAGGTTTAGAAATCCTCAGTATATCATGTCTTTGGTATAGTATGCCCTCTCACGTCCGAGCAATCATATCCGGTGCACTACAATGCCACGATTGTTCTCCCCCGATCTCTTGGGCATATGAACGGAACCAGGGGGTGGAGCGCGATCCGCGCGTCTTTTGCACCTTTGGGGCATCCACTGGCTTTAGCTTGGCTGGCAGTATCTAATGTGCTGCCTTCGTGGTTTCCCAGTTTGAGTGATTCGGGACTTAGCGCACGAGCACACTGGTCAATGTAGCTAATGCATGTCAGGCGGACATCCTATGCACCAACGCTGCCTCGGACTACTGCCATCCGGGTGCCGGACACCGTTATTAGAGGGAGGAGGAAAAATTAAAGATACAAAGGGCAGCGCCTGAAGAGGGCGGTGCGATGAGCCACGGGGGTTCCAATGTCAATGCACGGGCATATCGACTCACGGAATAAGGCGCTCGCTGATCTCCTCGGGGAAGAGGCGGGGTTTGAGAGGCGCATAGTAGGGGATCTCGAGGATTACATCGGGCTTGTTGGGGCGCGAGATACGGTAGTGGGTACCCTGCTCCACAACATATTTCTCTTCTCCCTCGATGATATCCTCCGGGGCGATGCCCGAGGTCTCTTCCGCCGACCTCACCTCGACTTCCTCTGGGTAGGTGTCGGTAGGCTGGGGGATGGTGACGAGCTTGAATTCCGGAGGAGTGTTCACGGCGCGACCGTCTCTGATAAAGTCGAAGCCGCAGCATACTAAAATATTGCGATGTGCACTCGCGGTCGCAAATGCGCTTCGGAGAGTCACAATAATTTGTGGCTGTGCAAAAATATGATTATGTAATCATAGATGAGGGGGCTGTGGCCAGGAGCATTAGTGCACTCACCACCAACGAACTAAGCATCGCGCCCGTTATAAGTTCTCAAGGATAGCGGACTCTGCCATGTCTATGCCAGGTAGCCATGGGAAGCGGAAAAGGGAGCTAGATACGGAGCCTGGAGACGAACCCGCCCGCCCAGGTTCCCAGGTCCTCCCCGTTGCCACTCATCTCCCAGAATCGTTTTCGGGCATACCGCAAGACGGCAAGGAGTACTTGTTCATGGTCCGGTGCGCTCTTCTATCTTATTTTTGTACCCACTATTGCTACTTATTTGGCTATTCTCGCAAGGCGTGACGCGCTTGCACTCCCCGTCGTGACTCGTGCTAAAAACCCCTGCGCCATAGGGCAAGTCAACACACCACTAGTACCATCGGCGAGCACACCTCAACCTCGCCCTCGTCACCCAGAACTTCCATCCCAGGAGTGGATGCGCTCTTTTGAGGCCAAATTTGCTGCATTCCGTAATGTATGATTGATCTCTATAGACGCGGATTGTTACTTAATTTATTTTGTCACAGAATGTCCAAAACGCAATCCTCAGCGAAGAAAGTCGTAGAAGCGTTCACGACTTGAAGATTCCTCATGCTAAAGATAGAGATGGGTGGTGGAGCTTCATAAACGGCAAATCTCGACCCATACGCCCACCAGCCCCGACTTCGTTGCCCGAAAACTGCGAAACCCCGGCGACAGATAGTGAACCCGAGTCCGTCACCCCGCCGAGTGCTACCCAGCCATACGACGAGGACACGACCGAGCCGGATCATCATGGACATGAATCAAGCGACGAGGAAGGAGAGGAAATACAGATCCAGATGACGGGCATCCTCGAGGAGGAAGTGGCGGCGATTCAAGAAGCACCTTCACTATTACCTGCCCGAGCTGCAGCTCAGGAAACCGAACCCATCGCAGCAAGCCATTTGCCCCAGAGCCCAACTTTGGCAGTAATACAATCCCTTGACCAAGTGAGTTATTCTTGCAGCTCGTATCATATATTCGCGTCGTAATGCTGAATCTTCCAGAAAACTACACGGCACGTTATTATGTTCTTCTCCCACTGGATTACTACACGTCTCGAATCCCCGCCTACCCCTCTCACGAGCATTCCCGCACTAAGCACCCACCACTCTCGCTGGCTCTTTGCGCTGCTTGCACACCTGGACGACCGTCTCGCGAGCGAGGATATTGGTATGCTGCGTGTGCTTGCACGCGCATGTGTGACCTTGGTGAGACGCGCCTTGGAGTTTCGCCCGACGTTATCGGAAGGACAGGTTGACGGTACGGCAGGCTGCTGGATGGTTTTTGCGGTGGTTACGAGCGTGTGGGTGCAGAAAGATCTGTGGCAGGATGCAGAGGACATTCTCTATGGTCCCCTAGAATAGCTTGCTGCGTTTCTGCAAATCGTCCCATGGTCACACCGATGTATAAATGCACCTAATCCGCAAGCTTAATTTCCATCCGCTTACTCGCTTACTCACCAAAAATCCACTTGAAGTTGAACTTGAAGGTCTGGACCATGGATACGGCCTCGGCCTTTGGCACATACATCGCTTGCTCACCAAGTACGTGCTGGTGGTCATATGGGTATCGGCTGTCATTAGATAGTGCGAGAAGAGGTAGGATTCGACCAATTATATACGATACAGTCCGTCAGATGTCATACGGCGCCTTCAACCCACGACTTGGTTCCCATCTGCACTAGACGTGAACAGGCGCGAGCAAACGCGAATATCTCCTCATCACCCGTGAATATTGAGCTTGATGAGACCACGTCACTCGATAGTCCCTAGAAAAGACCACAGTTTGTGCGTTGTTTCTGGAGAAAGAGATCGCAGCTACGCACGAGTTCATCCATGGCGCTGCGCATATGATCGGTTGTCTCGCTGGACAGCTTGCTCCGATCATCAGAGAATGCCTCGAATATTGGCACTTCGGAAAGAATGTAGAGAATGGTCTGGAGGAAAAGAGTGAGAAAGGAGAGAAAGGGGCAACAGGTCTGACAAACCTTGCTCTCATAGCATGCTAAAGCAAGTGATTCGAGTGTAAGTGTAGGCGATCGCGAAAGAGGCCAGTCAAAGTATAGTTACCATCAATGAATGTGATAAATCTTCGAGCCTGAAGATAAAGCCTAAGCAAAACTCAAATACATGCGCAGGAAAGGAATATACCATATCCTTCTGCCCCAGACCCATCCGAGGCACGTTTGATACGAAGACGGTGCCGAACGACTTGGTGACTTCTAGGTAGTCTGCAGCGCTAAGGGGAGCGCCGCACAGATCTTTGAAATCAAATTTGGCAACATTTGTTGTGGATTCGGGGACGGTGAGCGTGCGACCCCATATCGGAAGTGCGCGGTTTTGCCGAATTTCCTGCCCCTCGGTGATATCGGCGAACTTTTGCTCAAATGCCTCGTTTGTGGACTTGTCAATGGGGGAAAGGTACACTGAAGATAGTTCACGGGGGATCTTTCGATAATCTTGACGGGAAAGCTGAGTCGCACGACAGGGACGAGTGATTCAAGACAGAACAGACCTGTCCCCGAGTCCAAATCGATGATATCAAAGCGGCGCTTGATCAGTTCGATGCACGGGATGAAGCTTGCACGCTGGATTCCATTCTTGTAAAGATCATCAGGGTGACGGCTGAGGGACCCAGGGGCGTCAGACATGAGTGCAAAGAAACTGAACGAGATACTAACTTGGAAGTCATGACGAAGACCACGCCCAGGCCCAGTAGCTCCTCTAATAAACGACGTAATATCATGGCATCTGCGATATCTGTAACCTGTGTGAGGGAGCTTAGGAGCTGAGCGAGCAATCGAACACTCCTGATTCACCTGAAACTCGTCGAAACAAACTACGCTTGAACCCCTTGCGACTTCCCTCGCAACATCCTTGGCGAGATCACCTTCCCCGCCTTGCATCTTCAGGCGGTGGACGCGCTTGTGGACATCAACCATGAAAGCGTGGAAGTGAATGCGCTCCTTAGAGTGGGTGCGTAGAGTGTCATGGAAGAGATCCATCAGCATAGATTTCCCTGTGCCAACGGAACCATAGAGGTATAATGACTTGGGAGAGTTGGAATATCCCTGTGAGGATGGCGCTGGGGCGGGAGCCGGCCGGACCAAGAGTCGAGAGAACTAGCGCGGTGATGAGCGACATTGTATCGTAGTAGAAGACGAATTCTCACGAAAGAGGTGGCCCCGAAGGAGTCCGTGAGCGAGCGAGACGGGATGGCAGGCAGCTGGTAGCCCTTGAGCTCGTCGTTGAGCTTCTGGAGCTTGGCAATGATGCCCTTCTGGTGGTCATCCTGCCGCAGAACGCCCTTGGAGATGAGCTGGCGGTAGCGGGCGGTGGGTGTGTCTAGGGCGGTGAGAAAGGCATCGTCCCGGGCGAGCTGCTGCTGATGCTCGGGGGCAGGAGGGGGCACGGCGGCGGAATAGGCGCGGTGGTGGAGGAGGAGACGGCGGGGCACAGATCTCAGTCTGGGGATGGACATTGGAGATACTTAAGTCAAATAGTCGCCCAGGATGGCCGTTGTGATTAGATACGCCGCACTCAACGCCACTTCATCTCGCTCGCCTCCATCGCCGCCGACGTCGAGCACAGCGCGCTGGAGCACCCGGCGAGACTATCAGTCCATTCTCTTAAGTAGCCTTGTTGATATTGCACCTCGCCGCTCGGCGCAATAATACTTATACCAAGCACCCTTTGGGTGTCGGATACAACCTGGGCCGATCGTACGAAATACCGGGCGCGCTGCATCCACCGACGAGCAAACCCATCCACTCCGTCTCCCCTCGAAATCGCATCCTTTCAAACCAAAGACACGCGAGATATGATCATAAAATTGAGCAGGTCTGTTTTTTTCTAGCTTTCAAAAGCTCGAAAACTCATCGGCAACCATTAGAGGCAAGAAGCGCGCTGCGTCGCCCAGCTCGTCCCACCAAGACTTGGACACCCCTGGCGCCGGCTCATCCACGTCCTCCACCCTCTCTCCTCCACCCCAGGCATTTCCCGAGCACCCACCCAAAAAATGTCGGTCTTTTTTCTCTGGGATCTCTCTTTTTTGAGCTTGTCTCACTCTTTTCTCGTAGCCAAAAAGGGCCAGACGCGACCGTGCCCCGTTTGCAATGAGAATATCCCACTTCGCCTTCTCCCAGCTCACGAGTATCTGGAATTGCAGAGGCTAGAGGAAATCACGAACAAATGTCCTCCCGAAGACGAGCCACAGCCCGAATACGAGTACGCACCGATATCCAGCCAAGACGATTCATCTCATTGAGCTAACTTTTTTTCTTCTTACGCGCTTCTAGGCCCAGTACCAGTCGCCGGGGCGCGGCTGTTCGCGCCCGTCGCTCCCTAACTGCCCTTTCCAGCACTCCACGATCGGCCCCTTCCGACATCATTGATGAAGCCCAGCGCACGATCGGCTTGCTCAAGCGCAATCGCCGGGGCAGGCATGCCGCCCTCAAAGAACATGCGCGCGCGGCCCTAGGAGAACTGGAGAGCGTCGGCGCTGCTCGTACCACGAGCCGCGAAGCTTGTCCTGTATGTCAAGAGCTCGTGGATGGCAGCATGGACGAACACGTAGACTGGTGCTTGCAGACAGCTGGAACAAACGCAAGTGCTGTCGTTGATGATGGGACGTGGGGTGCAGAATATGAAGTTGGAGGAGAGATGAGAATACGAGTTACTGCCCTGACAGGCTTCCAAGGTGAGCTACGACGCGTTTTTTCTTAGCTATGCCACGTCCTGAAAGTTTTTTAGGAATGGGATTCGACATTCGCGACGGGACTCAAGCCGATATCGATGACGAACTGGATATCGATGGAGACGACGAGGAGACGTTTGGAGACGCTCAATTTGGGGAGGCGGATATCGTAAGGCCTGAGGAAGATGTAGAAGTTCAGATTGACGACGATGATGACGACAATAACGACCCTACCGGGTCCGCTGAGCCTAATGGTACGAGCAGGTCTCTGAGGGATTTAGTGGCCCAGGGCAATCGTGGCCGCATAAACGCAAGTGGTGCGAACGGAAGTTCTGCTGCTCTAGAACAGGCGTTGGGAATCGCTAAGACGAGCGGGAACAAGGACGAAATAATTGCAGCTCTTTCACAAAAAGTTAAACACCTAGTAAGCCCCTCTTATGCACATCCATATACTGCAAGCTGCTTACCGCAACCTCCTTGCGGCAGGAATCGCAACATACATCTGGATCGACGTCCGCCGTGTGCCGCATCTGTTTAGAACCATACACTGATCCACTGTGTTCGATCGCGTGCTGGCACGTCTTTTGCAACCAGTGCTGGCTTCGCTGCCTTGGTTCAACCAAACTGTGTCCAGTCTGCAAGCACATCTCGAGCGCGTCCAGCCTACGAAGAGTGTATTTTTGATTCTTATTGATCTTGTACGTATTTAATATTTATAGCCTTTATTTTACTGTCACGTCCCTTGCCCGAGCGAGAAAACAAGATGGTAATGCAGCCCCGGTCGACGACGCCTAGCTCTCGGAGGGCTCGGTACTGAACCAATCGAATAAAAAGCCAGTCTCCCCCGGGGACGGCTAGGAGACTAGTGAAAGGCTCTTGGGATTTCTGGTGGTGAAGTCACACGCACGAACGAGGATGGGGCGCCGTTGCCTCTTAGCACCGGACCTATATCGGTGTGAAATTGACTGTTCCTAGCCCAAGGTCTGGCGCTTTGAGGTGGCACTATCGACGATAGGTATGCAGCCGAACGATAACAAGGAATGATATTGGCTAGTTCAAGATCCCAAGGGTTTGATTCAAAAGCGTGAAGGATGTGTTTAGGAGTTGGCGCATGGCCAGCCAATCCCAGCCATGCAATTTATATATTCATACCCGCGCGTCGAAAGGCGTTGTCAAACGACATTTGACCCCAATGAGTACCCAACGGGACGAAGCCCACATCGGGCCTTTGTTCAACATTAATACTGGCGGTAATGTCTCTATAGTTTCATGGTTACGGCCTGCCTCTACTGACCTTTGTCGCTTTGTAGCATTCGCTATTTGGATGTAGACGCACGCATGCCTCCTTGAGGCGGTGACTGGTGGCGATCCCGATGCCAATGTTGAGCTTTGATGGCTAAATCCCTTTGTCAACTGTACGTTCGCCACCTCTCCTGCCTGTATAAATATCCCATCATTTCTGGAGTCATCATACCCCCTCATCCCACTGTTCAATCCCCCAAGCATCAAACTACCATGTCTACCTTCTGGGACGCGTTTTCTCCCGACTTCACTCGCAACTCGCAGCTGCCATTCTCGAGCGAGTTCAATCGCCTCGCCACGCAGAGGGGATGGGTCGTCGGCAGCAACAGATATCGCAAGGAGTGGAGCCGCTGCTGCGGGGAGGAGTTCACCAGACAATACGGGCAAGACGCGCATCGACTCAGTGGATGGCAAGGATTATGCGCAGATGTCGGAATTAAAGATATCCCCAGTAGCATCACACAGTGCAAGAAGGTGCGTATCGACAGCTCATCGTCCCTCCCTTGCTCGCGAGCTGAAACGAGGTTACAGGTGCTTAACACGACTTGGGTCAATATTGTCGACCTCGTGGAGTGTCGGGAAAGTGGGAGGTTGCCGGCTAAACAATACCGCTCGCAGAACGCTCTGAGAGAATATACGCAGAGGACCGGCAAGATATTCCCGAAGAAGGCGGCAAAGCGCAACAAGTTCTTGGCAGCTCTTCTTATCGTTATCTTCTAATGGGGCGTCAATCCAGCTTCACACAGCAGCGAGTTGATGTCAGTAGAACAGTACTCGGGCTTATTTTAGAGATCGCCACTTGTCTCGATGGCAATCGCGCGCCCATAATGTATCATATCGATCTCTTGTACCAAATACGCATGCCAGGATTCCGCTCTACCTATGTTGATTGCTTAGAGTTGAGACCACCTCGGGCGTTGAGTCCATGATGGCGACGACCTGTCTTACATACTATTTTCGAGTAAGTGCTTAATAAATACAAGCTTGAACGCGCACCATGTAGCCCATAGCGAAAGGCCTGCAAGGTGATGTCTATCGGAGGAATCGAGTAAGGCGCATGCACCCTCGAGCTACTACCATCCAGCAATTGATCCGGAGTCTGCCAAGCCGGCCAACGACGCTGGGATTTGGCGAAGCCAAGCCCCTACACGATCATCAAGTCCCTTTTTAGCCCTAGCCCTCGATGTCATCGGCACGGACTTCTGCAGCTTGTTGATTTTCGCCCCCTACTGCCTAGAGCTCAAGGAATGCCGTGAGTGCTAGAGTTTTATCCCTGTACTAGCCGAGGATCCCAGATACTGAGCAATCCGATGAGAACGGAGTCCCACTTTCGTCTGTCAGGACTCAGGAACAGGTGGAGGGCACGCCGGCGAACCAAATACCCCACAGAATGGGAAGGATGATCAAACCACTCGCCCTGCGGCGTGTGAGCGGTAATGCGCGCCCCGCGTTCCCAGGAGAAGCACTAGAAATGACAAGAACAAGGTGTGTTTGGAGTGGATGGATGCCGAGAAACGTACGTACTCAGAAAGGCAATATCAATGTTCTGGACGACCGCCTTGTGACCGCCTTGTTCACAGATATCTATCATATTTAATTGACTCACCGAGGTTTGCAAAATGCATGCGTAAAAGGAAATGGCCAGTCGGTGTTAGCAGACCGAAACGCAGGATGAGGGTTTGGTATTGTCGGCGAGCCGGCCCCAGCCCGAAGTTTATAATCAACCCCGTGTGCGTTGGCTATTCCCGGATTATTCGCGCGATGTGCTGTACCTCCACTAGTATCGTACCTCTTGAAGGCGAATGCTTTCCCCCAGCTAATCGCACACCCCGCGAGGTGATCGGTAGTAGAGCTGTGGTTCAGAATCACGCCATCATTTCATTTAAGAGAAGGTCCTTGTTGGGATTATGGCACCGACTCCCCAGTCCTGGCCGGTTCTTGTCGCACCTCTCCAGCGTCCTGCTTCTCCTCGTCCGCAGGCGCTGTCTCGCCAACGGGGCTCCGGCACTGGCGCTTCTCTAACACCGATCTCCTGAGTTCCATACCCCCGGTCCATCCAATCCACTGCTTCCGTGGGACGTGCGGTCCTCTGGCAAGGAGCACGAAAAGCTGCCAGACTCCCCATGCGACGCAGACTGCGGCCGCAATGTGATTCCCATGCTCCAAATATACCTTTGTGCCGACGGACGTACCCATGACCTGGCCAAGGAAAATCTAAGGCCAAAATAGTTAGTTGGTTGTGATTTCTCGTGATTTGGTAGCTGAAAAATGCACAGAGAAGATAAGGACGGCATTCAAACGCGATCGAGCTGGAGGATCGATTCTGTGAGGTGGAGGATGTTGCTTTTAGAGAGCTAGGTCGAAAAGAGAATTCGAAATACGTACCCAAAGACGACAGTCGTGAGCGAAACTTGCTGAGATTGTCTGCCCACATCCAAAACTTGCCGCGCCCAAGAACTTACAAACTGTGCTTTTATTACGAACAATGGAACTTACGGAATGCAGCGATAATGGGGACGGCGATGTTTTTGCGTCCAGCAATCGCTTGAATGACCTCTGCCAGGATAACCGTCATAGTGCATATGAGGGTGGCCATCCACGGAACGAGCCCGTCGATTAGTCTGCCGGCAAGGGGGGATACTGCTACCCCAGCCATTCCTGCATTCGTTTGATCAACTCGATATTCCAGCTCGGCTGAGATAGATCGGCTTACCGACAAGGGCGAATAGGCCAATATCAAGTCTGTAGCCGGATCTTGAGATACGAAGTCGAGCAGAAGCAAAGAGTAAAAACGTACGTGTTATAATGATAGGGGGAATCGCTTAAAAGGAAGGTTGACGTAACCCAGAAGCTACTGAAAGTAGCGCTAGAGGCCAACATGATAAGGCAAGCTTGGATAAGAATGGGCTCAGTTACGGCATATTTTGCCATGGAATAGAGAATCTTGAAATAGTTCAAGTCGTCGGTCTTGCATGGGGTATCGGGACAAGAGAAATAAAGTGCAACCAAGAGTGCATACTGGCCTAAAGGAAGAAAAGAAACGCCTCGAATGGGGGCCCGGGGTGAAGCACCAGAGGAACGCACCTCCAACACCCATCCAGTAGACATTGTGGTAGCTGGAAAATTCGGTGATGATACCAGCAAGCACTCGAGCAAGAAGGACACCCATTAGCAGACCAGCGAAAACAATGGAGATGGCCGACGCTCTCCTTTCAGGTGGGGCAAGATCGGCAGCCAGAGGTATGAGAACCTAGTAGTGGGACGGTGTAAACGAGTCGAAGTGGTAGTACTCATACAACTAAGCTACCTGGGGAGTGACGGAAAAGGCGCCAACGAAGAAACAAAGGACCTCGAATGTCACGAGAGAGTCGGTGATGGCAAGGCCGACGGTGAGAGAGGCAGACAAAGTCATAAGAATGAGTAGTAGTTGTCGCCTGCGAACGAGATCTCCAAGGGGAGAAATAAAAAGAAGACCGGTGGCATAGCTATTGAAGCACTGCTAAGTAAGATACGATGCAAATTGGCAGGGGGGAGCAAGTACCCGGCCTGTACTAATGTAGGAATATTTGATACGGATGCACGAGAGACGTGAAAGTAACCTGCAAGTTGGACTGCACAGGTGTAAGCGCGGGTGCGACGTGAGTGTCCAGCAGTGAGAATATGTACCCAAGATGGGCTGGCAATAGTAGAGATTGGCGACTATATCCAATGTTCAGTGCGAGCAGAGACTCGAGGATATGATGGACTGTACCAGCTGGACGAGACGGAAACGTGAGCGGGAGAAGGGCGGGAAAGGCGGGCGACTTACTAAAAGTGCTGATGAGGCCGAAGAGGACGAGCTGGAGGGTGGAGAAGGGGAAGGGGCGGCGGGGGTCGTGGCGGCAGGCGGGGGGGATGGGGAGGACGGCGAAGTCGCGCGCGCGGGGGGCAGCGCTGGCGGCGTCCATGGCGGCAGGTGGAGGGCTGCAGCTGGCGGTGGCCGAGTTGCGGGCCACCGTTAAATAAATAAATGAATAATATTAAGTCGCATTTTATTTAATATTTTGAGCGGAGCACCCCGTCGATCGTCCGCAATCGGGGACCCTGGTGGTTCGCACCGGGCCCACCCCGGTGGCTGTGCATCGGCTGCTTATGTCATCCTCATTAACATTCGCGACTCGGCGCGACGAATCGATGCTTTGTAGCTTGCGACCAGCAACGCGCGAGTCCCGCCACCATCATGTCCGCCGACTTTGAGCTCCTCCCCCCGTCGCCGTCGCCGACGTCCTCGACAGAAAGTCTGCTGCAAACGTCGCCGCCACCTCCGCCGACCACGGACCTCCGCAGCAAGTTTCCCAGGCTGCATCGCTTCTTGGTCTACATTCGCGGCCCCCCTTCCAGCGCTCTATCCTCCCATGCCCCCCCGACTGCCTGCCCCCCTTCCCTGCCTTTCGAGTCTGCCGTTATTCGTCTGTCTCGCCCCTTTACCTCTCCCTGGCTGCTGGTCGTCCTCGTGCCTCTGTACATCTCTTCCCTGGCTCTGCTAGTCCGCTCGCAGTATTTCTTCACCCCGGCGAATTCCTTCCTCGACTGCACCTCCTCATTCTGGCGCCCTGGCAACGGCTGCGGCATGAACGGCACTGACTGCGCACCTTTTGTTTCCGACCTGCCGTTTCAATTCAGGTGCCCGGCCGGCTGTTCCACCACCATCCTCGCAAATATCCGCGCCGTGGGCGCGCAAGAGGTCCGATGGGTTCCCCTCGTAGTCGGCGGCGGTGATGACCTGAGTACGTATCGGGGCGACTCGTGGGTATGCCCGGCCGCACAGCACGCGTAAGTTTTAGGTTGCGGCGTTATCATCCCTGTTCGTTGCGTGTAAATTCAATTCCACAGTGGTATCATATCGGCCTCCAAAGGGGGTTGTGGCTCGCTTTCCCTTACTGGGGACCACACCAACTTCCTGGCTTCTACTGCCCACGACCTTGCGTCTACGTCTTTCCCCTCTATATTCCCACTCTCATATCGTTTCCACTCATCGACAACGTTGTCTCATTGTGAAGACCTGCGCGACTTCGCATGGGCCTTCAACGTTTTCGTCACCTGTCTTCTCTTCCTCGTCCTCCGCCCCAAGCCGGTTGTGCTTTACTGGTGCATAATTTGTATAGGAGTTGAGCTCTTTTCATTACTTGCTTCCAAAGTACATGAACCTCATCGCACGGACGTTAGTTTTGGCACATCACATTCTTCAGCGATCCCCGAGACGTACCCCCTCCCATCTCGGACGCATTTGGATCCTTTCTCCCGACCCTATTTATCGCGTATGCGTTCTATCGCTGCGCCTTTCGCCATGTTCTCCCATCGTTTTCTGCGGCTCCCCTTGAACGCGCCCTTTTGTACTTGCCAACCTTCTGGATGGGCGTCTATTTCAATTTTTTCGAGTATCACGTTCCAATCGACCGTCTGACTGCAGACGCGTTTGAACGCCCAGGCGCACTCTTTTGGCTATTCCTTATCATCGCTCTCTTGGTCTTCATTATTGGAAACCAAATGAGAGTGATACGAGAGACTGGCTGGCTGCCCGTGTATCTGGGGAACTATATCCTCGGTGGAATGATCCTGATAGTGCTGTCGTTGCTCCCTGGCCTCACGCTGAGGATTCATCATTACATATTTCCCATGATGTTCATGCCCGGGACTGCATTTCCCACTCGACTGAGTGCCCTTTACCAGACATTCCTTCTTGGGATGTTCTTGAACGGCGTTAGTCGCTGGGGTTTTGATTCTATTTTGCAAACGACAGCCGAGGTACGTACTTATACCCCACTGTCTTATCTCGGCCTTCTGAGACCTTATGGCAACCTTTGCAGCTCCGACGAGATGCGCCCCTGGGCTCGTCGCTCCCCGTCTTCCTCACGAACTCCGCCCACCCACTTACTCCCTTCAACTCGACCTTGTTCTGGTCTCCCATCTCCGCTAACCTCAGTGCCACCGAGGGCTGGACCGGTTTCAGCCTCTTGATAGACGACGTGGAGCGATACGCCGGGCCACTCCTCAATTATAGCGTAGCTGCGCTCGACTGGAGCATCCCTCACTTCTTTAGACTTGCGGTAGGTTCTTTGACTTTGACGCATGCGGTCCAAGATGCCCGGCCGTTCTGATAGGTTTCTTGATATAGTACCAGCGGAACGGTCTCAGCGGAGATTATACCAGGGCCGCTATATTTTGGCCTAATGGCACCTTCGTCGATCCTCTCCCTGGACCCTCGTAAATATGAGTCAGTTTGCTGCTTGGGCGCTGGCGCAGAGTACTAGTGCTTTGATCCAGCATGGCTGCGTGTAATTTACACGCTTTCTCTTGGCTGTAGACTTAGGGATTGTTGTATCGTGGTTCGTCTTTCTTATAACGAAATTCAATTGTCATAGACTATCGGCCACAACAAGGAACTCAATTACTCAGTTCTCGCCCGAGAACGGGCATTTCCTTATAGGTGCACTACTCGGAATATAACATTGATGCCGACAGCACATCCTCCCCTTGCAATGGGCCGGCATCTCACTGGGGCGGTGCGTATTTCCACCAGCTAACAAGGGCAGGGTCAATCGGAATCTTCCAGACAACGATGATAAGTGCGGCAGCTCACCCTTTGTGCGCATCATACAATTCTTGAGGCATCTTCCACTCCTTCGTGATGGTCCACGGGACGGGCGGGAAATCGGTCGCGCCGTCATTGTGGAGGAGGAGGGGGACAACGTCCCTAGCGGGATCCAGGATTTCCTTGCCGCGCATCGCCACCTTGGCAAAAGTGGCTGCACTCTCCTCGGGAGTGTACCCGCCCTTGATGAGTACCTCGGGGGTGAGAGTGTAGAGCTCGGCGACGTAGTGGTGCGCGAGCGGGGGGAAGAACTCCTGTGCGAGCGCCTCGGCCTTGGAGGCATCCCAGGTGAAATCCCCAGCCAGGACGGACTTGAGGTACGCTTCGAACTCTCGGAGCGGGGGGAGCATCTTCTCGTGCTCGGCTTCGTTGGCGCTCATATCTACGTATTTGCTCCACACGGGGAACTGCACTTCGTCTTCCAACTGGTGATGGGCGTATACCTTGGCAAGTACAAGAGGTCAGCCAGTGAGCGTGATCCAGCGAATAGCTGGGAGACGCTTCCTCACTATGCTTATCCACGCAAGGGCGAAACCGATATAGTTCTCCGTGTCATCGATGGGAGCCGAAGTGTGAAATTGCTGAAATTCAGGCTGTCAAGAACACCCGTGTAAAAACGCTGTTAGAACAGGGTGACTGACCTTGTAGATTTGGATCCAATTTTTCATAAGCGCGAGATGAGTCCTCGACATTTCCCTGTCAAGACGGTGATCAGACTTAGTGGAGCCTACTGAGACATAGCGTCGACGTGCTCACCAGAGGACCATGGGGATAGGATCTGTAGGCTTGGGCCCAACGCTCATGCTGGCGATCTCGGCGAGGTCGCGTTGGAGGTCGGCAGCGGTGTAAGTCATGTTGGTAGATGTAGGAATATGGGAATGAGGTTGAGATGATAGAAATGGGGTTGCGATGGAATAGTGAGTCTGCGATGCGGTTCAGACCCCCCGTACCTACCTTTATATACGATCCATCTCGCCAACACCTCCGCGCACACGCAGTTTGCTCAAGTTCATCCGTGGGCCACTGCATTGATATCATGAAGTAGAATTTGAAAGCGTTCAAGATGCGGAAAAGGAGGGGCTTGCAGAAGGGGCTAGCGGAGGACTCCAGCTGCGTACGCCCACGGAGGAACTTAAGTTGGCTCGCACCGACGCGCAGCGCATCAAGGTCACGTGCAGTTTACTTTGAAGCCGAGATGTCGCCGTCGAGGGCAGCAATCGCGTCATTTGCTCGCTTTAGCCGACGCTGACGGTGACAGTTTGTTCTGATGTCTGGTTAGCAAGCACCACTTATGTGGTTCATGAGAACCCACTGAGAAGCCACCATCGATCCACCCCATGCGCCCCTTCGCCGCCGCCGTGCTCTCCAGCGCGCTCGCCGGTTTGTGCGCTGCACGCCCCCAGCAAGTCTTACAGGCCTTTTCGAATGTCAAGGTCCCCGTCATCCTCGGCGTGATGTCTCGTTGTCCGGATGCCATTCTCTGCGAGGGTGTCTTCGATCAGGTCCTCGATGCTGTTGGCGACAAAGTCGACATCTCTCTCTCTTTCCTCGGAAAGTAAGCCGTTAAGAGACGTGTAGCCTCTCAAGTATACAGCTAATGCCCCGTCTGGACTCTGTAGGGCTAACTCCACCGAACCCTCTGGCGTGAGCTGCCTGCACGGCCGGCAGGAGTGTACAGGGAACATTCAGGAACTCTGCGTAGCGAAATACGCTCCAGACGCCTGGTGGCGCCTTGTAATTTGCCTCGACAACCTTGGTAAGGAGCGGATCGGGACTGAGGAAGGACTTGTGCAGTGCGCAAAGACCGTCGATCTTGATCTGGATCAAAGCGGTATCTCCCAGTGCATATCCGGACCAGAGGGGGCATCCCTGCTTCAAGCCAGCGTGAGGCAGAGCGAACAACTGGGAATTCGGTATGGCTGCCGTTGTTTCCCTGGGCCTCAGCATCGCAGCAGCCCGCCTAACTTGCGCCTTGTTAGATCAAGCTGCACAATCTTAATCAACGGGGCCGTGAGATGTGTTCATGACGGCACCTGGAAAGAATGCAATGCAAGTTTTTGTGGCCTAAGCCTCAGACTCCCTCGTTCTGACTTGGGTGTCCCTCTTGTTCATAGGGCGGATATGAAGTCTCTGACTTCGTCGAGTCCATCAACGAGGAATATGATGCACTCAATCCCAAAAGTGTAGACAGCTTGAGTAGCCTATAGTTGGAAAGTATTTGCAAGTGATGAACTAGGAGCCGGGCATGCTCGTGCGCGAGTTTAATCCTTGTGAGATGATGCAAACGCATTCTCAGTACACTCAAAAGATGAGCTAGGGGCAAGCCTGCTGGTTAACTTGAAGTCCCAGGCTTAGCGCGCCGCTCGTATTCAGCCAGACATCCCGGCACGAAAAGCGCTGGAAAAGAGCTCGAGTGATGCTCCTCATCTATGAATAGCGAGCCCACGCGCTCATGGACCTTTCTATTTAATTTGAAGAGATGGGTAGTCTACGTGTGGTCGGCCTGACATACGCCATTCAGTGGTGCTCGTGGTCGATAATCGGTCGGTTTGGGGGCTGAAAGGTAAAGTGAGTAAGATAAGACCAGGAGACGCAAGGAGGTAACACACAGCAAGATTTCTCTCCCTAGTTTAGAGCAAAGGGAGGAGATTAGACTGTGCAAATATATAACCGGGTATGCATGGACGCACCATTTGGTTCCCCCTGGGGCAGTGGCCGGGATGTAAGGATCAGGATGGAGCACGGAGTCTAATTTCGCCTCGGCCTTTGCAAGGATTTCAGCTACTGCACGCGGATCACGGACGTTTCTACGCAGTGAAGCCATTTCAGCGCTCAGAGGCCTTAGCTCACGCACGAGGGGCCAAAAACGCGCACCGGTTGCTCTCAAACTCGGCGCGAATTTCGATAGCTTTGTTCCTCCACACGTCCCGGCGGATGGTCCAGTCGAGGGAGTTTTTGAGGGTGCGTCGGTAGAGGGATTTGACGTAGAGCCTGTGGGCTGCGTTGAAGGGCGACGCGGATGCCATCGTTGTCGTCGAGAGTGATGGCGAGTGTGGGACTGAACTTCGCGTCCACCAACCTCAGCGTTGCATCCGAGTTTGGTCGATCGGGCTTGGCTCTGCTCCTCGACCAAGTGCTTACCGCGAGCTCATGTTTTCGCTGCCGCCGCTGCCGCCTCCTCGACTCCCAGATGATCTGCCGCCACTTCGCGCGCTCTTCTTTGTTCCCCCGCTAGAGGATGCCCCGCAAAATCCCATCATCGATGCTCTCCCGCCATACGCTACGAAAGAACCTGCCGCGGTCGCTATTGCACGCGCGCCAAAGCCCTTGGAGCCCCTTCTGCCACACGCTGTTCCGCGAACAGAGGATGACTTGCCTGGATCTCTACTCAAAACCTCGATATGGCAGGGTGCTGCGAATACGAAAGTAGATATTCAGGTAGGTTCACTCCGCAGTGACAAAACCCGTACCGTGGCCAACCGGGCTCTGTAGAATACAACCCTCTCATGGGACTCTTTGCGGACATCTTTCCCCCCTCGATATCTCCCCGACTCGTCCCCTTTCCTATCAGAGCAATCGTCTCGCACTGTGGCAGAAGTATTAGAATAGTTGCGTACTTTCGTACACCCATGAGTACTATCCACCGATCAACGAGCGTCTTCTTCTAAAGCATTCGCCCACAACATACTGCCAAAGAATGCGATGTCGTGTCTATGTCTACCGCGCAGCTGCATGAATTTCTCAATTTAAACCTGCTTGGCTCGTCGTCCACCATGTTCATGTGGGACAACACAGGAGAGACTTTCCGGCTCGCCATGGACGATCCGCGCAAGGAAACGATTCTTGTCGTTGATGGACTCAGTCACTCCACAAGCTCAAAGTAAATTGTTCAATTGTTCAAAATTACTCTTGTGTGCTCATGCAAGTCCTCAGTATGACCCGACGCTTTCTTGACATCGGTACAATGCTACGCCGATTGGAAACACTAGTTGCCAAACTTCGAGCCATGTGCGTTACACCATCCCATGGGTGAATATCATAAAGCTGGCTAATATGAGAACGTAGGCCTCCTTCGCCTACATCATACGCTTTTGCACATGGCCTATCGCTCGTCCTAGCTCGAGTTCGATCTGCTATCTTCACACCAACGTCAACAAACACGCCATCACGGGGTTCTGCTGGCCACTGGGTTCGGTGTGAAGAATCCGAGCAAATACTGAAGTCTTTGGCGGCGTTGTGCTTTCGGGTAAGCGTAGAACCACTGCACCGTACAACGTATTCACTGCAAGAACTGCCCAATAGGACGTCGAAAGGCAGCCCCCGTACACTGATCTGCCTATCTCCGAAACCGGCCTATTATCCCATCTCTATACCGAACTTTCGGGCCGCATATCAAGCGCTGCACCTCATTTTATCCTCAGCGTTCATGCGTTCCTTCTCACTACAACATCATACGAATATATCCGAGGGCTCGGAAAATCGATAGGGCTGATCTCTCGTGCTCAGGCTCACACGCTCCATGGATCTCTTGGTCAACGTCACGAACAGGACGGCGATAGTGACGACGAACTAGATGAGCTGGAGGCTAAGTGGCCAAGCTTCATTGAGCCCGCCGTGGCCCGCCAATTGTCTAGGGCAAAAAGATCTTTGGCTTTATTAACGGAAGCCACGCCAACACATCCGCTCTCTCTGTCAACAAACCACCTGGACCCAGAGTGGGAATTACTTTGTAGTGGCTGGGTTTGGAATGAGGACGGCCTAACGCAACTATATGATCGAGTGGTGCTGCATGTGGATAATTTGAAAGAGCGAATTGCGCAGTGGAAGCGTAGGAATATGGAACCAAGAATGGAAACGGAGAAAATCGCTCCCTTCAACCATCTATCCCCGCAGCCACTTGGTGTCTCGACGGGCCCGAGTCTTGGGGGAGCCAAATACAAACCTGGGCTGGCTGGTTTCGCAATTTTTGATCTCGAGCCGGGCGCGCATGCCGCCCCTTCAGCCTCCCAAAAGTCAATTCAGCTCGACTTCGATGCCTTCCTTGCCTCCTTCGCTCGCTCTCTCCCTTCACAAAGCCCTACTCTCCCTCTGTTGACTCAGGCTGCTGTTCTGCGACCGCTCCTATCCCACTCATCACTCATCTCATCCTCGCTTCTCTCTGTTGTTCTATCTGATCTACGTCTGGTTACCCACCTCGACCTGTTGCACCGATTCCTTCTTCTCGGCGACCCGGGGTTTTCTTCACGGCTCCAAGCTGCACTTTTTGACGATAGTGGTACCCACCGCCCTGTTGGAAAGGGCGTTCGTGCGCGAACCCGAGCGAAGCTGGGGATGCAGGACGAACGAGATGTCTTGGAGACAGATGCCGTCGGGAGAAATTGGGGCATTGGCCTTGGGCTGGGATTGTCCGAGAGGGAAACGTGGCCGCCGGGTGGAGCTGAGCTTAGCTTCCTCTTGAGGCGGGTTCTGGTCGATTCCCTAAGAGAGCTTGCCTTGTCTAGTGAGGACGGCGGCGGGAGGACCGACGATCACGCAGCGGCTGCTAGATGCAAGGATGAGGAAATCATGCGAGAAGCGGAGCGGAGATTGGGATTCGCGCTACGGGAACTCGAGGAAGAAGATGCCGATGGGCGAGCGAAATGGCTGGATCCAATGTGTATGTTCCCTATGAAATCAATGGCGGAACCTGGCTAATCCACTCACTTTTCTCAGCTATTGAGTATGTATTCGTCCAGGTCACCCGCGATTACATCTAACGCTCAAAACTAATCCATAGAGCCCTCGACTTCCTTTATGTCGACTATAACCCACCTCCGTGTATCTCAGTTCTGATGAATCCTGATGTCATGCTCAAGTACAAGCGCATCTTCACTTTCCTGCTGCGTCTCCTACGAGGTCTGTCAGTATATTCAAGCAAGAGGCTCCACTACTTATACCTATGTCGATGCAGTGGAAACTGTTAGCCGCGCGCTTTTCCATCTGACTTTGAAGCAGTCGGCCAATGTACTCTTCCCGGCGTACCCACATTGCTTCACTATGCTTTGCCACTTCCGATTCCGAGCCCAGAGCTTCCTTTCCAACTTCATTGCCTACATATTCGACATTGCTATCGGGGTGAACTGGAACTCGTTTATCACACGACTTCGCAACCTGCAAGAAAGCTCAAATGCGGATTCGATCGTTGATAACGTGCGGGAAGTGCAGGATGTCTTTTCGCTCGTAAATTACCATAGCGCTGTTCTAGACAAGATGCTAGAGGCGTGCGTTCTCAAGACCAGGCACAAGGCCGTCGCTAACGTACTTACGAAATGTTTGGAAATAATTTTGCAACTGGGGAAATTGGTCGGCGAAAGGACATCGAGCGCTATCTCGGAGCTAGAAGGTTCAAAGCGCTTACAGGCATTATTCCAATCGTTTGAGAAGAATGCCGTACTTTTCGTGAGTAACGGTCCTATTTTCATATCGAAGAGCGCTGCGCTTAAGGGCATTTCGAAACAGCTCGAGTACCTCAGAACTCTCGACGAGCCTGGCCAAACTCGAAGCCTTCGCGCGCATGCGCTGTCGAATCCATCGGCGCTGAGCGATATTACTCAGAAAGATCTAGACTTGTTACTCAAAGAAAAGTCAGGGGAGGATTTGGGGTTGGGGGACTTGCTGCTGCGATTAGACTTTGAGAACTGGTACCACAATAAGAAGGCCAGATGGGAAAAGAAACCCAAAGGCCTCGGTTCCACGTTGACTAACTTTGATTAGACCGTATAAAATGCAGTATCACCTGGTAGTGTGCATCTCAAAATTGATGCGACGGAAGTGGGAGGAAACGCAAGATGCGCCAAGGTGACGGCACGATATCAAATATCGCTGTATTTTTGTGGATTGCTTTGGAACAAGAACTGCTGCCTCTGAGCCGGTAAGTGAATCCAAATTAACGAGGCATCTTGTAGAGCGGAAGTAGGAGCGTGTGAGACTCGACGGCCTAGAGGTTGTCAAGTTCGTTGAGCCTACGATCCTTCTTCGCACAACAAAGCTCGCAAGAAGAATTCATCGGGGAGGTATCAAGTGTGTTACGTGAGCTTTTGGCTGGAGATTAATAGATGGTCTACAGCTACTCGCGATACTGCCAAAGGGAGGGCAAGTAAGCGACCAAGAGCGCATGGCTTTTTTGCTTCGAGATAACAAGAACGTCTTGGCTATGCGCATCCACGCAGATAATCTCGGGGACAGTTGGCTGGCAGGAAGGACATTTACATAACTCGAGTCGAGCTGCAGTAGCGAGCGGAAGGAGCAAAGAACGGCTCGGCTTCGTTTGCATCCGGACGCTCTCGCGCGTCTGCTTCCCGCCTCCGACTCCGCGCTCTTCAACTGCTCGAGCTCGCCATTTTGTTTGCTGGTGGCACAACTCGCTAGCTCAACCCGAACCGCAGATACGCGCTGAATGGCTCTCAGAATCACCATGGTCGTGTCTCAGAGGCGCACTAATATCCCGGGGCCCGGTGCTCGGGTTCTTTGCTAGTATTACGCCGACTGTGGTTGAGCAGCCTTTAGATGCTAACTATCCAAACAGTCTTCCCATGGAGGGAGACCGCGAGGCTATAAGAATGGCGGCATTTTGTGTCTGTGATCCCAGGCTCATCTCAGGCACTTTTCTACCTCTTCGTAACTACCCAGTCACCCAACTTTGCCATGGTCCGATACATCACCGGTGCTGCCTTACTCCTCGCCGTGTCGGGCGCTCTTGCAAGCCCTTGGCCCGCTACCACCAAGCATGCGACCCACCGATACCGCGATGTTTCCCACAACCTCCGAGTTTCTGCATATCAACCAGAGTCACGATACGAGGTGCGTAGGACTCCAAAGGGCCTTAACAATATTTGGCTAATCTATATATCTCGTCTAGACTTTTGGAGATGGCGTAGATCATCCGCTGTCCAAGCGCGACACGCCAGTGTCTACTGAGGAAGCCGCGTTGAGCTTCTTGGAATCTCACCTCGGCGTCAACGCTTCCAGCTTGTCCTACCGAACTGGCTATAGTGGCGAGGTCACAAAACATGCATATATCAGGCAAAAAATCGTAAGAGAGCTTGCTAGCCGAGAATTACAATGAATCATACTTATGGGCCTATCTTTGCAGAACGGTATCGATGTCACAAATGCCGTCGCCAATGTCGCACTAAACAAAAATGACAAGGTTATCGCATACGGCTCCAGCTTCGTCAAACCAAGTCAGTGCTTAGGAGCCAACGGAAAGAGCCGATCACTAAATATTTCTAATATTTAGAAAGCATCGCGTCGTCGAAGCCAACAATTTCCAAGACCGACGCTATCGCCAAGGCAGAGGCTACCTTTAGCGCCAAATACAACAACTGGAAGATCGCAACAGAATACTTCGTCAGGGACGACGGCCATCTTTCTCTTACCTACATCGTCCAGGTCCAAAATGATGACCATTGGTGGGAAGTCAGCGTGGACGCCGCCAACGGAGATATCGTGAACGCGGTCGACTTTGTTGCTGAAGCTTCTGTGGGTTTCAAGAGAAGGCGACAAATACAACCTAATACATCGCTTACCCTAGCACTCTTTAGTATAAAGTCATCGCATTTGACAAGCAGGATCCCACCGAGGGCTTCACCGTCGAGACAGACCCAGCCGACAAGATTGCATCACCTGGTGGATGGCATGTAGCAGGTTCCAACACATATACGACAACTCGAGGAAACAATGTTGTGGCTTACAAATCCAGCTCTATCGGTGCGTATCATTTATTTCTTAATGTAAACCAGGGGCTTATTTCCATTTTTACCAGGTACAAGCTCACAGACATCTTCCGAAAACAACTACATCTACACCCATGATCCCGCGCTCGCCCCATCCGCCGGCCCAAATGTGGATGTTGCGCGCGTCAACGCATTCTACACCGGGAACATGGTCCATGTAGGCAAACCGAGTCACTTGTGATGCGAAAGCGCACTGACTATATAACATCGGGATATAGGATCTGGCTTACCGATATGGTATTTGAGCCAATGGTTGAGTTCGATTGAACCAAAACTAACTAATACTTAACGATGGTTAGGATTTACCGAGGCTGCTTACAACTTCCAAGTACGTCCTCTTCGTTGGCTGTACTTATCACCCATATTCATGACGTTTGAATTCCAGGCGGACAATCGCGGAAAAGGAGGTCTCGGGAATGACGCAGTGAACCTTTCTATCCAGGATTCATCTGGATCTAATAACGCGGTAAGCTGGATAGCATGGCCGTTTGTTCTTCCTAGCGCTGACGACTATATTCCTCAAGAACTTCGCCACCCCTGCTGATGGGCAGGCTGGTACTTGCCGCATGTATACGTGGACATACAACACGCCCAATCGTACGTAGCACCCCGTGTTATCTGCAGCCCCACTTAGCTGAGGTACCTTGCTGTTTTCCCAGGTGATGGCGCTATTGAGAACGACATTGTTGTCCACGAATTCACGCACGGAATTACAAACAGGATGACTGGTGGCGTGCGTCTACTTTAAATCTTCCACTTAGCTGAGCTGACTATTGTCTATCAGGGAACCGGAAGGTACGCATGACGAGCTCGCACATTATAAAAGCTAAACCAACACACGCACCTAGATGTTTACAGACGACAGAGGCCGGTGGGATGGGTGAGGGTTGGTCAGATACTCTCGCCTTCTGGACCGAGCAAAAAAGCGCCACCATCAACGACTTCACGCTAGGATCGTGAGTTTTTCCGCGGTTATGGCTGCGAAATGTCTTCTAATATACCTTGTATTCAGCTATGTTTACAACAACGTCAAAGGTATAGCGCAGCTTGGGATGAATGAGTCCAGGCTCGTGACTGACATTTTACAAAGGAATTCGCACCGTGCCGTACTCTACAAACGAGTAGGTTTCTACCCGTTGACCCCGTGAACATTCAAGTGTGCTTATTTTTGGACCTTAGGACTGTTGATCCGCTTATGTACTCAAAACTCAAGACACTCGTTGAAGGTGGGTGCATTTCGTCCCTCTCTGCCACACCTCTAATCTAATGCTCAACTCTGATCCTTCTAGTGCACGGTTAGTAGGTTTTCTTGCATCCTTCATGTGATCATACTAAACTGATCACAAACAGCGGTTGGGGAGATCTGGGCTACCGGTATGTTTATCCAACTCAAATGGAAACTTCTTGCGATCTCATATCTCTGCACTCAAGTGCTGATTGAGGTCTACACTGCTCTGGTTGGCAAATAGTGAGTGGATATTGGAGTTCTTCAGACCAAAGGCTCACTACTAACGTTTGGGCTGCTCTCGTCGCTAGCGGGTTTTCAAGCAATAAGTTTGACCCAACGTGAGTAAAACAGATTGAAATCCAGCAAGCCTTCTCATGGTATCTTCTCGGAACATAGCGGTACTGCGGGGAATATCGTCTTCCTGTGAGTCTTCAACCTTCAACGAGCCGTCCCATCTATTCATAACTCTTTTGCAGGCATCTTTTCATCGACGCACTCCCAATCCAGCCATGCAATCCTACCCTTGTCGCTGCACGCGATGGTGCGTTATAGCCAGCGCGATCTGGGCGCCGTTAGGGCTGACACCCCCATTTTTAGCCATTATTCAGGCCGATGTGAATAGGTATGGAGGTGTCAACAAATGCTTGATATGGACGGTAGGCATTACTTCCTCCTCTCCAACTCAGCGATGTCTAATTTTTATTCCTATTCTCGTTCATCAAGGCATTTGCAAAGCGCGGACTCGGCACTGGCGCTGGCCCCAGTCGTGAGGACAGCACTACTGTCCCCACTGGTTGCTAAATGACGAGGTGTCTGATAATCAAATTTTCTATGCCTCTGGAGCGTTGTACTATCTTTCAGTATGCGTAGATTATATAGCCATAACCTTGCTGTGTTTATCTCACTGAAAACAAAAATCTGCAGAGCGGCCCAGTAAGGCGGACCTTGTGATGTCCTTGCGCAAAGCTGATCCAGTTCCACCGCGCGAGTTTATGACGGGGAAAGATCATATACACAGCTGCACGGTATTAATCTGAGGCGATATGCAAGCGCAGCACACAAAACTGATATGGCGTGATCGTGTGAAATCAAGACGAGAATTGTATGCAATTCATATGGGCACAAACTATCAATAGTTTCGCATTGGGGCCCGGACAGATGCGTCCGCGCGACCACACTCTTCTGAAGCCCATATGAACGATCACAATATGCGCTGCAACCAGTGGCCGGAGCGGTAATAGACGTTGATCGATCGATGTGGCATTGAGCAAAATAGTTCACCGGTTTTCACGGAAAATCACCGGAATTCCCGATACCACTTGTGGTAGAGGGTCTTGTCAGCCACTACATCAGGAAAATAGCTGGAGCTCTCAAGCAGTAAAAGCAAAACCTGAGATTTTAGCGTGCTTCGAGGGATTTGACAGCTCGAAAAAGGGCCTGTTTGGCAGCGCACGCAAGTAGACCAGGGCTCCTAATATCTACACGGCAAAGCTTGCCTCCTTTGGATTAGGACATTTTTTGGGCACGCTCGAGCTGCGAGCGGGAATGTGTTTTTTCAGAATATGCGCCCCAGTCGGGGGCCTCATGCATAGCTTGTATAATTCACAATGTAGGCAGGATTGGATAGATGCAAAGACATGAAATACATGAGCGCTGACATGAACGCTGACAACTATTAAGTATTAGGGTAGTGGGGTGCATGCGAGAACTCAGTGTACGAAAGAAAAAATATGTGGTGCCCGACGATAGAGGGAGAGTTTCGCGTATGCCAGGGGAGCTAAATAGAACGCGCGAGGAGGCACAACCAGGTGCGAGCGCGCGCAAAGAGACTTCAGTGAATTTATGTTGCAATATTATTATAATCAATAATTTACAATTCAACTCCATTAGCAATATATAATAATTAGATAGCAATAAACACTGATGAGATAATAGATAAGATAACCTCAAGGATGACAAATAACAAGTCACATGATCATTAGTGACAAATGCTATGAAATGACTAATGATAATAAGTCATGGAAAAACTAAATATAATGCTATGCTGATGTATTTATAAACACTGAATTATGCTATGCAGATGCTGTGTAAGGCTGTGCAAAGGCAGTGTTCAATGCTGTGCAGATTGGTAATTAATGCTGTGCAAACCAGTGCAAAGCTGTGCAAAGCTGTGCAAAGCTGTGTAGTGCTATGCAATTGAATAATGGGGAAAGTAGGAAGGAAATTACCCCAAGAGCTATTTTTATCTTCCCCAATATTTCCACTTAGAGTGTATCTTGCAAACAAATATATGTACATAGACACAAAGTACAGCCACCTTGAAAAGGTATAAAAGGAGGCTCTCTCCTGGCTGATTATCATATCTAATTCCCCTCATCCTCTTATCATATCCCTCAATCCTCACCATTCTCTCTTATTCTTTCTATCTTTCATAACATATAATATATATAATCTTAATAATTTACACCATAAGATCCAAGATAATCAATGGAAAATACCTTTCTTGCAGCACCCGAAATTGAAGAGGAAGGTAGCCGGAGAGCTTGGTGCAGCAACAGCGATGACGGCGAGTGCAAAGAGGGTTTGCGCATGCGTGGTGGTAGTATGTGAGTGGCAACTTTGCGTTGGTCATGGACTCACGATACTGAGTTGCTTCCGAGAAGACGCTTAGTCATCCCAAAACCCATTCTGGCACGAACGTCTGTGAATGTTCGTTCTAACTTCTAAGTATGCTGCTACGCTCCAACGCCCTTGCCCAGTGCTCGGCAACCACCCACCGCACGTCCTCGCCACTCATTTCAGATGTATACAATTACCTTAGTGCAAGCTCGGCCATGCCATTTGTGCAAACAACAGGATGAGTACGCATATTTTTATCTTCACTTTCCTACAAGTGCGCGGCAGCTGATTTTACTCCTGTGTTCATAGACTGATCCGCTTCCTCTTGTGTTTTGTTCCCCTGCCCACTGCTGCCTTTAGCCAATTATATATACAAATATTCTAATACTCTCGTAGTCCCGCCCACTCGCTTTCCGATCTCGCACACTGCAGTCGGCTCTCGGCTCCCTCCTGACTCTCCTGTTTTTTCTTTCCGTCAAACACGCGATCTCTTCTTAACCTTAGAGCATGTACATAACCATTAGAACATTGCTGAAAATAATCCAGAGCTGCTACTGATATCTGTCTGTGCGCGATTTGTGTAAAATAAGAGTTGCGAAGTCTTCATTTTTCCACAGCAGCTCCTCGTTTGGGCCTCCCTCAATCTGATCTCGGAGATCTGTGTGCTAGGGATCTGTTTACTTTAGACCAGGGGAGGGGCGCTAATATCCACTTCCACGAGAAGCGTTATTTTGGTGTGTGCCAAACCCTATGCTTTAGCAAGTTTTGAGCACTTGAGAGGAGAGCCTGGAGCTCTGAGTACTTTAGCAGCTTTGACTGCTTGAGAGTGCTTGAGAGTGTGCACCAGTTTTCCTGATGTATGTACACGGCACATCATGTAAACCTAAAATTCTGCCATCTGGCTCTTTTCCTGCCATGTCGTATAGGATGAGCCTGTGTAAGGGAGACCTATAGGTTCCCTTACTGACTGACTTACTGTGCACAAGGATACACTGGAATCTCCTCTATTGGGGTTCTAGTAGATCACGTAGTGCTAAGTGTAAGTATGAGTCAAGGAGCCAGGCCCAACAGGGCTGGCCCTTAGAGTCTGAGAGGGGGGCAAACAGGGCCAAACAGGGTGTGTCAGCACCCTGTTTGGCATAAGGAAGGGGGCTCTCTGGGCCACCCTTACAGCCTGGCCGCCACCCTGCTACCAGCACCACTACCTGGCTTGCTGCAGCTCAAGACAAATCACCGTGGTCCAACGAAAAGCCACTCACCATCAGCTGTATAGTACATCAGCCCTTCACGCAGCCATGAGTGCTTGTAAATTCTCTCCCTTGTAGTAAGCTAGGCCAGGACCCTGGAAAGCCCTAGAAGAGGTTACATGCCAGAGAGTACTAAATTAGACCCAAAAATCTCAATGTCATGTGCTAAAAAGTCCAAAAAAAGTCCAATTTTTGGCTGATGTCCAAGGTCTCAAGTGGGTGAAAACCATGTATGTCTAATGCCAAATAGTACAGATGTGGAAGAAAATTGGCCAAAAAAGCAACAAAAGTACACTTTTTGTGCCAAAAAACAAAAAAATGTAAGTCTGGAGCAATGTCCAATCCTGTCATGACCACATTGTCCGCTGACTTGTTCCTATCATCCTCTGGTGTAGTTGTCGCTCTTGTCCTTGCTCATAGTCTCTGTTCCGCTGCTCACGTCTCACAGGATACTGCTAGGATACTTGTTAGGTCCTTGTGACGACTTGTGCTTGGTGTTAGCTTGCACGGCACTCTTCACTGAGTTGACTTAGCAGTTGGCGTTGAGTATGATTAGTCATAGTCTTGGGCTTAGTCATGGACTCACGGCTATGTCTTGTTGTAAGAGGTGCGGGCCAAGCCGTCTTCCAGAGCCTTCCATAGTTAGTTTAGTCTTGTTTGTCTTTAGTTAGTTTTGTCTATGTTTCTATTTCTGTCACGCATGTATGTCACTACAATGCACAGGCCTTTAGGCTTGTCCTTTGTAGTGGCATCCTTTGTCTATGTTTGTATTTAGCCTGGCGACCCAAGGCTTGGGTCACCAGAACTAGGACCCTGGAAAGCCCTAGGAAATGTGATATGCTGGATCTCCTAATTTTGGGGAAAAAAATTCAGATGTCTGGTGCTGGAAAGTCTAAAAATGGTGCAATTTTGGGCAGAGGTATGAGGACTAAAATGGGCAAAAACCACCTATGTCATATGCCTGAAGGTCTAAAATGCTTGGAAATTGGGGAAAAAAATCCTAAAAAAATGAAAAAAGGTTAGTCTGGAGCAATGTATGATCCCAAAACGACAAAAATTTGCACAAAAAATTGACAATGTCTGAGGACTAAATTTAAGAAATTGGCTAATGTTATGTGCCCCTGAGTCGAAATTTGGCTTTATTTACCTCCGAAATTTTTGATTTCCAGATCGGACATATATTAGGGCTTTCAGGGGTCCTCCAGAACTCCCCCGAATTCTACCCTATCGAGTGGTCAACTGTTTGCCTCAAGACCCTTTGACTAACTGACTTCAACACTAACCCCAAGTTCAACCTGAGGAGACTAGGCCTTCTTGCCGAACTCCTACACTTGTATCCAGGTTAGCCGGTGCTTGCTTAGTCTTATCATTACCTGTTGTCACTCGTTTAGTCTCTTCCTCTTTCATCGTGGTTGTCCATGTTTGGCGCCACTCATCCATGTATATATAGAGGCCTTGTCTTGCTGTGGTTCTCCACGCAACAATAACAGTCTCTGTCCTGTTCTATTGTGTGTGCTCCTGGGACTCTCTAGCCTTGCCAGGTGCTAGTTGTGACAAATCCCAAAAAGACAAATTTTGGGCCAAAAATTCTTTGATGTCTGAGGTTGAAAATCCAAAAAACAGGCAATGTCTTGTGATTTTTAGATGAAATTTGGGCATATTTACCACCGATTTTTTCCATTTTGGGATTGGACCTATATTAGGGCTTTCCATGGTCTTGCTAGGCCGCATGCATACTCATATGAGTTCGGATGCAATTCATAGGAAAAATTGTGACATTGTACCTTCAGGACATCCTCAGCTAACTTGAAGAAATTCTGTAATCTAGGAAATGTTGATATTGAAATTTAAAAGATTTCTGTGGTTCTCATTTTTTTGATTTGCCGTGAGGGAGTCTTGGAAGCTTGCCATCACTGCACTTTGGGCACAGATTGAGGCCGAAGCGTGATTATTACATCAGCGGGCCAAGGCTGATTTGTAATCAGAGGAGCATGCCATGTCTCAGATATATGTCAGTCTTTGCTATAGTCTGGAAAAGAACATTCAACATTGCAAGCTTGGGTGCCTACACTGCCAGTTGACCGCCACACGCAGATGAGCTGGAGTTTGTAGATGTGTGCCAGAAGCAGTGCCCGCCTTCGGCCCAGGTTGTACATGGCCCCCAGCCACCTGGGGGTGGAGATGTAGGGACCAAATGGTAGCGAGGTGTCTGGCAGGCAAACTCATGTGGTTCAGCGATGTAATTTCGGATTACCTGATGTGGAATCTATCCTTGGACAGGCCTGGTTCCAGCACACATCTCATCACCAAGCCCCTTCAGCTCGACAGCGATTTTGGCCTTGACACTATCCCGCTCTGGCTCTCGTACCCAAATCAGCAGTGTCCATCCGCATTAGGGCTTGACAAGAATTAGTATCCACACTCCTGGATTATCCAAATCCATGAGTCCAAGGCCCTATCTGTATCCCTCCATCATTCTTCTCTGCATGAGGTATCCATGGATATGTGCTCTTGGATTCATGGATTCATGGATATGTTGTACTCCCAGAGTACTGCATTCCCAGAGTCATTTGCATTCCAGAGTCAAGAATATATCCACCAAGTGAATGGAGGGGGAAAATGGAGTAGGGGGGAGAGGGGGGGAATGGAAAGGGGGGAAAATGGAAGGAGGGGAAGGAG
>KL198031.1:564230-577698 GCA_000697705.1 Botryobasidium botryosum FD-172 SS1 | reverse complement strand
TGGCCTTCTCACTCCTTCCCTACGGCTGGTTATTTTGATCTCGTCAAATGGTTATTTCTGCTTTAAAATATCTTGCAATAACATGTACCCGAGATACTATCGAAGGATAAAGCGGCGGCATATATCAGCTTAGACGATGGGGGAGGAAATTCTTTCTGGCTGCATTGCGCGGCGTTTTCGGAAACCTTTTTTTTCGGCCAGCGCAGACCTAGAGGGACGGTTCGAAACAGCCCGGAACAGCCGAATAATAAATGCCATCTATCTCGGAGGCGCCTAATCAGAGGGGTAAAAAATCCCCAAAAACCGTAGCATTTCAGCGGATTTCACGAGGGCTGGAAAAACATTTCCGTGGGGTGGCGGTGTAGGGCACCATGACCCGCGTTAGCCCAAGTCTTCCTATGGGCTGCATATGTTGGTTGTGCGTCTCGACCACATCTCGATCATAATATCACTACAAGTTTCGATATCTGAGAAGCAAGTGAGTTGGATGATCTTGCGTGAAGCCAGTCAACAGCGTTAAATCAGAAAATACAATACAGGGTACTAGCGGAAGCGGAAAGGAATCCTAAATGAGTCCGTAAGATGAGTGGTACATATGAAACATATACGGTATAACGAGTTTGAAGGTTCAGAATGCCCTCGCAATCATATCATCTTCATCCTCCGCATAGACCTTCCCAACGTTATACCCGACCCCGCCCCCATTCCCGATCCCACTCTCCACGCTACTCTCCGCCTCTTGATCGAGCAGCTTGACCCCTTTACCCACCCCGCGTTCGCACTCTACCTGACTCCGCTTCTTTGATCTCTCTCTCCTCCTCCTTTCCATAAACACCCACGAGATCACGATCAAATCCATCATTTCTTGATCGAGATTCAGAACGGGGATTTCGAGCGAGGCCCGTGTTTCGTATTGGCGTTTACATGTGTGGGTTTTTGGTTTAGGTGAGCTAGTGGTGTGTCGGGGTGGGGATGCGGTGCAGGTGAACGCCATGAGTGAATATGAGCCGGGTGTTTGGTAGAGCTGTTGGGGGATGCCACCGATGAGCAGGGTGAACAAGAAGTGCCTGGAAATGGGATGTCAACGTACGTGTAATGTATCGCCGACGACTATCCACTTATATGGGAGGCCGTCGCAGCCAGTGAACGTCCTTGAGCTGTATGGCAAGCGAACCAGCGCTCAGCCGGGCAAAAGCCGCTAGCGTGATTGCAGCGAATTACCTGCCAAAGGGCCTGTCCCTTCTCAGAAAAGAACCTGATGCTTCCGGCTCGCCCCCTTCAAAGTACATCATAGTGTGCCTGAGAGAATGCCATTCAATCTTCCCAACTTTCTCCTGGACAGTCTCCCCGTTTTCCAGATGTTGGAGGCGGAAGATATGGGTAACATAGCCCTGAAATTGATGCAGTGACCACGGAGTAGTGATTTTGTAAAGAGGGTTGCCAGTATGCGAAACCAGCGTGGTTTCGGTGGGTGAGTTTGAGCCCCAGAGTATTAGGCTCGTCATTAGAGAGCGGCTATAGTCTTGAGATGAGGGATTGGTGCAGGGAATGGCCAACACCTCGAGGACACGAGTTTATAGGCCCTTTCCTAAGATCCCTATCGCCGACGACCTTGAACACGCCGGTGGCAAATCAGCGCTAGTGTGTGTTGCCAAGTTGCTGGACTACTTGAACCCTCTTCATTTTCGGAAAGCCCAGACACCTATGGAACGTCAACCGCCTCAACTCCACCAATTCGGCCGAATCGCATGACGATTTCGCAGCTGAGTATTGATCATTTTGATGCAGGTGTGGCGCGGATGTGGCAATATCGATGTGTCAGAAAGACAAAAAAAAGCTCGAGATGTCCGTATACGTAGGCCTCCAGGCTTCAGCGTGTTGGCTTATGTGATGTGCTTTGAAGGTGGGCCCGTGCGGTCTGTTGAGTGGCACGAGGCGAAGAGTCGACGCTTGCTTCCCACTTCCACTTGTCACAGAATCTGGGCTTGGGCTTGATCCGCGCTGATGGCTTCTGTTTATCAGACAGATGAGAAGAGGCAATATACGTCGCGGGCACCGAGGCGAAGAATCCGGGAAAACAGCGCACGGCGGCAGCGAGTGGGTCGACGATCCAGCGAACGCGTTTGAAGGCACGCTTGTCTCCAGCGCCAACAGTCCTCAATACTATATTCGCTGTCGGCGGCGGTAGATTCGCTCCCGCGCGCGTGGGCACTGGCGCTGCAGATCACTGGCGACGTGCTAAAGTCGAGTTCCTCGCTGCTCCCTGTCTCCGGCTGTCTTCTGGCATCGCCCGGTGCTCGCGTCGCGAATCCGGATGGCAGAACGCTGTGCGCGGCGAGAATTCTCGCGGGGGACGATCATGCATTTACAAAAGAACCCATATGCCCTCAATTACTGCCAACTGCAGATCCAGCTCCGCCTGAAATGGCGTCCCGTTTAGGCAACTCAGGGTGGTCGCGCGCAGACGCGTCAATAACGCCAATTCCGCGCCGGCTCCCTTGTAGTGCGGGGGCCCCACGCGTTATAAATTCCAATTTTGCCCCGGTTTTGCTCCTTCTTTCCCCTCACCACCACTTCCCTCTTTTTGTCATCGTCGCCGCCGCCGCCGCCGCCACGATGTACCACATCCCTCTTTTCCAGAATCCCCCCGCCGCCAACCCCGTCCGCTCGTCGTCGTTGTCCATCTGGGCTCCCCGCAACACCGATCCTCTCTGGACGCGGAGCGACAGTAGCTCCCCGCCGTCGTCGGCCGCCGTCCCTCGCTCGCAGGCTTCGACCAACTACTCCACCGAGGAATGGCGCAACGGCGTCGCCGCTCAGGCCAAGGCTGGCGGCGATTCAGTCCTCTTTTCGGCCGCTCCTGCCCCTTCAAGCGTCGGCACAGCTGTCGAGAAAAAGGGTGTCGGCGCCATCGGAGAAGAGAGAAAGCGTCTCAGCGTATGTCCTCTCCCTCTCGAGTGTCGCTCTCCTCCTGACCACTGCCCGCTGTATAGAACGAGCTACTCCACACGCTCAGCTCGCTCACCATCTCCGACTATCAATCTACATACGGCCTTCCTAATCTTTCTACTCCTACGACTTCGCCCACCGCGTCGTCCATACCCAGCACCACGCTCCCCACACCGACCGACCCCTCTTTTAGCCACTACGGCTCTTATAACAGCGCATATACTCGTGATTTCGACGCATATACCCCCTCAAAATTCAAATCTAATACTGCTCTTTCCTCGTTTGATACGGGGGCTAACTTCTACGGCGATGGCAAGGATACTGGTATCACCGCGCCTACTCTCCTTCATTTCAACCCACCCTCCAGCATCAATGCCGACCCCAGCTCTCGCTTTGCTTCATCTTCTCAAGCCGCGCCATCTTTCTCGCTCCCACCTTGGAACCAACGCGACCGCTCCCCTCCAGTCGAATCTCCTGTTCTCGAAAGTCCGATCATCGGCAAAAACGACGAGGCTTGGTTCGGCGCCTCTTCTTCCTTTCCTCCGAACTATGCCGCTTATCGAAGCTCGAGCGCGACGCGAGTCCCTCAGTCTCAAGAAGCTGCTCCTGAAATTCCTTCGTCCCGCTCCGCTCCTTTCGGTCTGTCTTCTCGCACTTCCAAGGCTCATCCCAGGCCCTCCATTGACGAAGTAAGAAAGGCCACTTTCTCGTGCCCCCATGTCGACGCTGATCACTCATCTGCCAGCCCGTCAACTTCCTTCACCTCCTTCAACCAACTTCATCGCCCCCCTATGAGCACCTCGTCTCCCGTATCGTCCATGCCTCCGATCAACAAGCTTCCATTTTCCTTCAGGTATGAATAGTTGTCTTTGAGCTTCCGGGGGAAATTGTTTAGTATCAATCATGTTTTCAGCAAAAACTGAAGATTGCTACTCCTGAAATGCGTGAGCGCATTCTCGAGGCTGTCCTGTCCAAAGGGTTCCAGATGATGGTATGTACTCTCGCTCCTCTTGCTAGTTCCTTTTCGCCTAATAAACAATCTACATAGACCAATCGATTCGGAAACTGGGCTGTCCAGCGCTGCCTCGAGCCCCCCTGCACGGCGGCGGACAGGCGCAAGGTTGCCCTCGCGATGAAAGGCCGCGTCGTCGAACTCGCTATGAATTGCTATGGTACGCATGTCGTCCAAAAGGCTTTGGACTGTGAAGAAGACATCAGAGTAAGGACCAGTTCGGCGCTCTCCTTCGGTCGCTTACCTTGACCGTCTTGTTGCAGCTTCTGGTTCTATCGGAGCTTCTGTATAACGACCCCGCTACTACCCTCGTGAACAAGCATGCTTCGCATGTCTGGTCGAAGATTATGGAGCTCACCTGGGAACACACTTCGCCGCCTCCGCCAATCTTTGCCCGTGTCAACGCAGCGCTCCGTGGCAAATGGGTCGACCTTGCCTGCCATGAAACGGGGAGCCTGGTTGTTCAGCATGCATTTGAGAACTTGGACGAACGGGAGATCGAGGAGCTCGTCGAGGAAGTCCTACAAGGTTTCGACAGAGTTGTCAAGGATCAGTGGGGCAGTGAGCTCATTTTCACTTTTGTTTTATTTACCACCTCATCACTCACGACGCATTCCTTGCATGGTAGGCTGGGTTATTCAGCATCGTGCGTCGTCTTATCGTATCGTTTTTAAACATCTCATTCATATGCGCCTATAGTTCTCGAGCACGGTGCGCCGTATCACAAGTCTCGTGCCCTCTCTTTGCTTTTGGTTGGTATCGCGTCCTATGCGACGGATACGAACGCACAAAAGTCCATCGAGAAAGCTCTCAAGTGCGGTGTTGACGACGCAGTAATGGACGAGCTCGTCAAGAGATTATGTGAGCCGGGCCACACGTGAGTCACGTTTGAGCAAGCTCATGCCCGTCGCGCGAAGTAATTCTAATGATCATACTGTCGTGTCCAGCGGAAGACGGGCGCTGCTCGTCGATCTCGCGCTGAACGCTACCGGCTCCCAGTTAATCTCACAGATACTGCCGTTCGTTAACAAGGACCAGCGCGCATCTCTCTTTAATGCTGTATGTTCGAAGTATGCTGCTTTATTTCAGCCATCCACTCACACCCTTTTCCTGGCGCAGATCAAACGGCACACCGTCACCCTCAAGGGCTCAAAGTCTGGCTCGCGAGTCATATACCTTTTGTGAGTCCACTTCAAACCGGCGAACTTGCTACGGAAACTGAGCTCTTTATCGCAGCGACAGGATGCGTTCCTACTACGGGAACTGCTAGGCATCTCGCCGAAAACTATCTCTGCTTTTTAAAGATCATACTATCGGACAATCCTTCAATATGCTCCTATCTGAATCCCCAGCTATCTCGCTTAAAGCGTTTCGAAAAAATGGTATCTGGATCCAATATCCGCCTTGCTGTATCTCTTAATTTCGCCGCGTCAAACTTTTTCGTTCTACTCCTTTTCTTTACTACTGCCATCACCATTGCTAGCCACGATATCTATCATCGAACGGACCGAAGTAGCCTACACACTTATCAGCTTTTCCGCCCGATCTCTTCTACTATAGCAGACCCTCTTTTGCTCATCCCTCATTGATTGCTATTCTACCTCCTTACGTCCGAGTTTTATATTGTGTATATTTCGTACATTCGCCGCTGAAACATACATCGTTTCTTATATATCATACTTATCGTCACTTCTAGATTATCGCGTGGGTAAGAGTGAGAAAATTTTGATATGTTGTGGCGAGTATTGTGGTGTATGGTGAGGCCAAAGGCTTCAAGAGACTCAACGCCCGCGCAAGAAATGTTTTCGTGTCGAGCAAAGTCGAAGGCTTGGTGATGAGCGTACACACTCACCGCCACGTCAGACGACGCGGAGTGTCGAGGGTCGCATGTGACGATGCGCGGAAGGCGAGAGAGCACTGCGTGACGTTGACGGCTTTGACTTTACGACTCAACGCCACCAGCCCACGACGCGTTGCGCCCACCGCGCAGATTTTATTTAATAAGACAACGAGTGTTCCATAACCAGAGGCCTACTCGGCGGGTCAATAGCACATATCATACATGGTCGGGATCGGGGAGAAACAGAAATAGGCAATAGGTGGACAAAAAAGACAAAACGACTTGGGGTCGAGCAAAGTATACGGCAGCGAGCACATCAACACCTCACGCGGTCCTCTCGCCGCGGAGACGCCTAGCGAGGGCAAGGTCCTTGGGTTGACTGTTGCACGGGGAGATGTGAGCACGTATAGCGACGGATCAGGAGCGCAGCGGACATACATGGTAACACGCTTGGCGTGGATGGCCGCGAGATTGGTGTCTTCGAAGAGGGAGACGAGGTACGCCTCAGCGGCCTCCTGCAGCGCCATGACGGCCGACGATTGGAAGCGGAGATCGGTCTGCAGACAACGGCGCACGGTTAGTCAACGGCCGGCCCTGAAAGAGGGGCGCCCATAGAGATGGCAGACGCACTTTGAAGTCCTGGGCGATTTCCCTAACGAGCCTCTGGAAGGGCAGCTTCCTGATCAAGAGATCGGTAGACTTCTGGTACTTCCTGATCTCACGGAGCGCGACGGTACCAGGGCGGAAACGATGGGGCTTCTTGACACCGCCGGTGGTGGCCTACGAAGATATCAGAGAAACGACGTCAGAGAAATTTCAAAAATTGCCAAATACGGCAAGGACGACGACGGCGGTGGCACTCACGGGTGCGCTCTTCCTGGCGGCCTTGGTGGCGAGCTGCTTGCGAGGGGCCTTTCCTGGATGAGTGAGATGAAGGTGGAGTCAGGTTTGTGTTCGAGTGTGGTCGGATGTAAGGCTGAAGCGACGACGCGCACGGACCTCCGGTGGACTTGCGAGCGGTTTGCTACGGGCGAAAGGGGCGCGTCAGCGACGTCTGCGCGGTGTGTGGCGTCGAGGACCGGGTGTCTCTGGACAGAGCCCAACATGACGAGATGAGAGGACGAACCTTGGTGCGGGCCATTGGAAAAGAAGTTGTGCTTGGAAGTTTGTTGGAAGTTCGGGGTGCGAGGAGTGCGAGGGAGCTCTGGGAAGATGGGAGTTGGGGGCAGGAGCGTCGTGCGTGTTCTCTCCCCGCGAGCTCTTTATACTCCCCACCCTTTGTTTTGTTTGGCCACCCAATGTCTAAATACCGTATCTGCCAATACGCACGTGACCAACGCGTCGTTGGAGTCGCGCACAGCCACAATCCATCCTCGGCACCGCCGGCACGGTGCCACACACTTTAATTGGCCCCCAATGATAAACCACATATATACACCGCGCAAAAAGTAAGAGGGATGAGGAAGTGTACAGGAGCTGGCGGTAGGACGAACTTGAGGAGAAAAAAAGTCAAGATGTTAAACGTGCGGGAAAGAAGAGTGAAAGAAATGGGTATTCAAGTCTGCCATGGGTTGGTCGCAAACAGCGATTTCTTCCCAATTGGCTTGGGCGTCCACGGGTCCGGGTCGACGCTCGACGACGCAAACGATATCGAGCCATCGGCATTCCCAAACGAGAGCTCCGCCGCGGGCAGCGGGCCCGGCGATGCATACGAAATCACGCCGTTCGGCCCACCAAAACTGAGCGAAGCGGTTGACGACCCAAACCCAAAGTCGTCCGCAGACGAGCCGAACGCGTTTGGCTTGTGGTTCGTGTTGCCAAACGGCGAGCCGAACGTGCTTGATGTCGTGTCCCCAGTCCACACACTCCCGTCGCTCGAGCCAAAAGACAGCCCAGTATCGGGCGGCTGCCACGTCGGGAACGTGGGCTCAGCGACACGTGGCGGTATAGAGACCTCATTCTCGCTTGGATGATTCGCAGCATACACAATGCTTGACGGCCCCATCGACATCGATCGCGAAAACGTGGCGGGCAGCGTCTGAAACGCGGACGAGGACGGTGCGTCGATCGAGGCGAGTGATGAAGACCTCGAGTGAGGTGGTGAGTGCAGGGGATTTGTGTCCGGGATGCTGGCTTTTCGCAGCGGTGGCGCCGACTCGGTCCGCTCTGGCGTCGTCGACAAGCCAGTCACTCCCGGCAGACGAGGCACTGCCGCCGATGCCGCCAGCTTCGAGGGATCCGGGCCCTCTTGTGCTAGCAGATTCCCAATGGCTTGGAAATCGAACCCTGCTCGGGTGGGAATAGGTGCTTGAACCTCATCCTTCTCCGCAACGTCTTCCGAGCTGGGAGGACGGGGCTCGGTTGGCAGTGGGGAAGGCCCATGAGGCCGCTCAAGACGCTCGGGTAGGCCATCATCATCATCGATCGGTGGAGGTGCGAGTGTAGCCACAGGCGCAGGCGTCTTCCGGTCCGCCGGCTTGGGGGATTTAGGCGATCCTTGCACTGCATCAGCTTTGGGTGTTGCCTTGGAAGGCGAAGCAGTTTTAGACTTGTTCCGAGAGAAAAATGAAAACCGCTTCTTCTTCTTCGGCACTTCCTCCTCTCGAACGACAATCCTATCACCTTCCATATCCGGTTCCTGGAATAAATAAGTTGAACAAAAGGCAGCACGAACAAGGTAATAACGAGATACGAACCTCTGGCTCATCGAAATACATCGCACTGACGGGGAACCCAATCTGCTTCAGAATAAGAGGCATAAACGTCCTGTAACTCAAATGCCCCGTGATGATCTCCGTCACGTCCACGTTTTCCAAGCCAGGAACTTTCTCCACGGGCCTCAAACCGGCGACAGTATTCAGTCCACCCGACGTAGCACGGAACAGATAATTGAGGATCCAGTCGTTCCGTGCGAAACCATTGACAAACCGACCCGCGATGACACCCCGCACTTCCAGCCACACCTTTGTAGGCGCCGTGACTGTTGTGCCGAGAAGGAACACATCCTGGACGATGCCCATCGCCTTCTGTCGTGCGAGCTCGACCAGTGCGTAGAAAATGACGCGGGCACCGAGGGAAAACCCGATGAGAGTGATCGGCCGTACGCCCATGTGTCGTTGAAGCAATACATCTGCGAGGACGAGCCCCGCAGCACGAGCGCGATCGAGGGCGTTTGACCAGGGATTGTCAATCAGGTACCCAAGCTTGGTCAAAACTACGTGAAAAATCATTGTTTAGCCGGGATACCCGGGGGTATATCTAGGTCGGGACGTACTGATGGGCCATTGCAGAGCAGACATCAAACCTGTCATAACGGTGGCCTGCAGCACTGTAGTGCCAACTGACGACAGGACCTCAGTCGTAAGAATCTTGAGTGCGTTTCCCGTCTCTCCCATCATCTCGGGCTCCCAGAGAACGCTAAACACATCTCCCACAATAGAGTCGAGCACGCTGAACGGCAGCCGAACGTCATCCTGAGGGCCGTTCATGAAACTGGGAAAGAGGCAATCAGCTCGCGCTGTCGGCAGTGGCGATATCTCGGCATAGAAATTTACCCCGGAACAGCAATAATGCAGCTCACGCGTTTGTTGTTATGGACGGGTAAAAGGTTGAATGTGTGCACTTGCTGCGTGCGGCGGGCCATGCCTCGCCCGGCGACACTGGAGCCAGTAAGCACACCGCCCGTAGTGATAATCGCCGCACCTCCAGCGCCGGTCAGGAACCCGGTTGTGCCACCAATTCCAATGGTAGTGAAAGCTGCTCCCAAACCCGCGCCAATGACAGGTGCGAGTAAGCCAGCAGACAAGCCGATAACCAACCCACCACCTGTGCAAAGACACAGCGAATTCGTTAGCGTAGAATCTTGTATCTGGTAGTGGAAGATATACTTGCCGATCGTCGCCAGACCCATCATAACGTATCGCTTTGTCTTCGCTTTCTTCTCCCTCTCATCGATAACCCCCTGGTGCTCCAGTTTCTCCACGCCTTCTTGGATCTCCAGAGCATCCGTAACGCGTTTCTCAAACTTCACCACGTCGAGCCAGCCTAGCCCAAGTTTGAGCGCGACAGCCTCGAGAAGTACGCGTGACCGAGCATCATAAACACTATCTGCGATGAGGAGAAGGAAAAGGTCGCAGAGGACGGTCCATCGGATGTCAAGGGTCACTGATTCGTCCGTGTTTGAAAGCGAGGTGGTGACACCTGCTATGGTTGGATTAGAAGTCGGTGTGAGGACATTTGTTGGAGACGGTGGGGGTAGATCCGCTGTATTGAGCGGGGGCACTGAGAGGATGGTAGGTGTCCGAGCGCCTGGTGCTTCTTTGTCTGGTTCGTGTGCTATATCTTCCTCTATTTCGTGGGCCTTCCGTTTCGCCTCGGCAGGATCATATTCAGGATTAGCGACGGTATGCGTTGTCATGAGGGAGGGCGCGAGATCCATGGCATTCACCCCGTGCTCAGCAAGACTCTCGATCATCTTCTGCTCTATAGAAATGCAGCCAATCAGTACATGCAATCGTTCAAGTAATAAAGTGTGACTTACCTGCAGTTTCCAGCTCCATATGATAATATATCCGACCCATGATCTTCAGCGCCCATAACTCCATGCTCTTCGCCGCTGGCCCTAATTCCTTCCCCGGTACCCTCTTAATACTCATAATCATCTCCCTCGTAACGAGCGCACACACCCCCACATATGCAATCCTCTGAGCCTCCGTCAGCAAGTTCTTCGTAGCTTGCATCTGACTGAGCGGTGTCATAGCCTTATCTTCATCAAACAGATATTTGGTCCGCAGATGCACTTCGTCCGCATCGTCGTCGTCCTCGAGGCGTAATCTCGTATACTCGCCCTCGTCCAGCTCGACCTTTGCGCGCCACTCGTTGCCGCTATCGTCAAAGTCGATCAGATTTCCCGTCGCATTGCCCAGCGCAGCAGGGTCGGCAACTGTCTTGGCGGCAGGTGCAACGTAGTGGTACTTCTTCTGATCCTCCTCGTCCAGTCCAAGCAGATTGTCCTCGCGGATCACGGGCATGTCTTGCCACCCGTCATCCTCGTCAAAGTCGAACGGGTCGTGCGTATTACTGGCTGGTGGCGGTTTGGGCAGGGCGTTTGGGCTCATCTGAAGATAAATTGACGGTTGCTGCGTGTTTAGGGGCTACTAATCATCCAGGAAGCCGCAGGCCAATCGAGCTAATACAGTGGGTATTCACGAGCGAGTAAAAAGCTATAGCGGAAGATGGTGGGGATGCGATACAACGCAGGTCCCAATATTTCCATGCAACGACAGACCCCTGCTTACGTGATCTAACTCTCAGAAGGGAGCCTCTATTTACAGGAAAATGATACAGAGAGGTACAAGCGAGGATTAAACGTTTTCATGTGGGAGAAAAGAGGGCTCTCACTGGGGGATGGGAAAGGGGGAAGATCAAAGGCTGCCGTGAGGTTGAGTGATACGTGCACGTACTGCTGGGGTGACTTTTATATCCACACCCTCTGATTTCACCCGGTTGCGGGCCTCCTCTTGCTTGGCGACAGCCTTGATCCTCCGCTGTCTCTTTCGGTGACCGTTACCGCGCTTTGACCCTGCCATTGGAACAGTCTCCTCAAGCTTCTTTTTCCTCAGCGCTGCCTGCTCTGCCCGCTGCTTCTCCTTTTTCTTGTCTCTCTTCCGCATCGTAGTCATGGATGCTTTCACCAGTGCACCATATGCACCGTGGAACTTCTCGAGCTCGCCGGGCTTGACCTAGACACAAACGGACCACATTTAAGGAGCGTATCACACCAGCATGCACGAGAGTGACTTGCCCGTGTTGAAAAGTTGGTTGATTTTCCATCCGTCACTCGCACTAGGCAAGAATACTCTTTGTCACTGGCCTTTGCGTCGACATCGGTGTCCCCTTCGTCTTCGTATGTCACTAAGCTGCAATATTCAGTACATCTTGCATGGCGGTCATCAAACGAAAGCAAGATTAACGAACGCCTTTTGTGCGTCATCCATACCGAGCCTTTATCCTTTGCAGACTCAAACAGCGTGGTGAGTTTGGATAGGAACTGTGGACGCTTGTGAGCGAAAGTGGCATGGATGAGCCAGTAAATATCCCACTGACAGCCTCATGGTCTACCAGCTCCATATGCGGTTTCCCTTTAGCCATGATGATCGGGATCGATATTTTCCAGGATATCTTCAGGAATTCTGAGCGCAAAAAAAGGCAGATGCCGCCGCACGAAATTGGTGTCGACGATGGACGAATGAACGGTGAGTGGATTGCGCCCAAACAACCAATTGTAGGATCTGATTATCCGTGATCTCCGGCCCGGCGGAGCCGCGGGGTGTCCGCCTTTGTATTACGATTGAGGTTACTCCAGTTTCTTTCTTCTTTCACACCACCGTGTCCTCTGACCCTCCGGCGCTCAGCGCTCAACTTGCGTTCCACCAGCAATTTGCCGATTTGTGCTGTGGAATTACGAGGTGCGGATGTGATCTGGGCGCTGGGCGCTCTTGGGTTTTGCGGACTCAGACATCCAGCACCCAAGGTCAACTCCAGGATCTCGTGCTGATCTCGCCGATTCCGCCGAAAATCCTATGTGGGTGCTTTTACCCTACCTGAGGTGTGATTTTGTCCCTGGTGTCTTTGCTTTGCGACCGGCCTGGCTCCTGTTTTGTCTGCGCCGAACGAAATGGAGCTGGACAAGAAACACTCGGCATCTGTTAGCCCGAGGGGAAAATGCATCTGTTTGGGCATCAACCTGTGTCGTGGGAAACCCTCTTTGTACTTGGACTTGAGCGGCTTTTTCATCCCCACCATCATCCCTCCCACCATGGATATTGACACCCCTTCCGGACACCCCCAAACCAAGGGTGAGTGGCCCTGAGATCTGCCAACCAGCCTTTCCCCTGCCTTTTTCATTAATCCAGGCTCACAATGCCAGAAAATATGACCGATGCCTCTTCTCCCGATTCCATCCACGGGCCAGGTCCTATCGAAGCTCTCAATACAGCGCTAGAAGGCGAGGGTTTAGTGCGTCTCCTTACACCCCGTGGGCTTCACCGCTGGTAATACCTTACTTTGTATCAGCTTTGTAGAGATGGTCTGGTTGATGCACTGGCTACAACCATGACCCTTGCCCTTGTGGAGCAAGGGACCTTTGGGCCGACCCAACCCGCCAGCGCGGCTGAAGAAAACGCACCCGTACGCTCGATCACTCTCCGCAGCCTAGTACTCTATACTCATCTCCGAAAAGAATACGGATGGCCCCATCCAGAACCATCCGCCGATGCCAGATCTTCCTGCCCACCACCCACTCGTGCTGAATCACATCCCTCAACCCATTTTCCAGCTGGGAGCCATCGCCGAGCTCGAATTTGGCAACTTCAACAACAATGAGCACAGGGAGAACCACCATTTGGGAGCAGGCCCAGGGCTGTTTTTTGAGCAAATAGCCCGCACCTGCCCCGTCCTTTCGCACATTTTCTTGGCTAGCGCTTTCATGGTGGCGCTCCAGGCGCTGCGATAGGCTAGAGCGAGTGTCTCCCAGTCCAGAATGTTCAGAGCTCCGGAGTTGGCTGACACCCTGGCGCACTGAATAGCGCTCGCACATTAACCCTCGTATGACTGTACACTCGAACCTTACGGCAACCCGCACTGAACCCGCAGTCGTCACCCGGGGG